>NCSK02000053.1:0-140535 GCA_002276475.2 Chlorociboria aeruginascens | reverse complement strand
AAATTGGAAAATGTGAAAAGCTGTGATAGCCAATAAAACCCAAGAAAAATGAATATGCAATGGGTTTACAATACCGATCGAGGTACTAGTGCTCTGGAATTGTTTATCATTTGGGCTCCAGCATTGACAATGCTATTGTACAAAATAGGGGGTTTCGTAGTTGTCGGTAAAAGCTCCGCGGCTAACCGGTCTAGTCATGAGTCACATGACCAGCAACATAATTATATACACGTGATTCGTACACGTGATTCGTACCAACATGCAATATAATATACCCCTTTAGCTTTTCCAATCTGAAGGCCCACTAGGCGCCATAAAAGCACGGAATCTATTGCCCCAAAACTACATCCAAACATTGAAAGAGGGAGGAACTCAATTATCGGCCCATGACTTCAGGCAAAAATAATATACACACACCATAATATATAACCCCCCTCATCTCTTCCAATCCCCAACATGATCCAGTATAATTTTAGCGGCCTGCTGCGGACTATGCTGTCTCCCAATGGCCTCGACGAAATCCCCCTCGGGATCCATCAGATAGAAATAAATACTATGATCGACCAAATAATCCTGGCCCTTCTGGACCCCTTCCGGCGTACTAAAGTATACCCTATATTTCTTACACACTTGTTTGATCTCCTCCCACGTGCCCGTCAGGCCGATGAGCGAAGGGTGGAATTCCGCGAGGTAGGTCGCCAGCACGGCGGGTGTATCGCGCGCCGGATCGCAGGTGATGAAGATGGGGAGGAGAGGAGGGGAGGTTGAAGCGGTCGAGGCAGAGGCTACGATATCGATAGTCTGTGCCATTTTATCGAGTTCCTCCGGACAGATATCTGGACAATGTGTGAATCCGAAATAAACCTACTCCCCTGTTATGAACGCCCCTTTGCGTATGCTGAGCTAGGGAACCAACCAGAGAATATTTGCCCCTCATATCTAGATCACTGAACGGCTTCCCATTATGGTCAATTAGTTCGAATGGCCCGCCAACCTTCGGTTTCCCAACCCCTTTCGTGGCTTCCGCGATTCGTTTCCGCTCCATTCGGGCTTTTTCGTACCGGAAGTAGGTTATGAGTCCCGCGCCGGCGGAGAGGAAGAGGAGTCCTGCTTTCCATGAGAAGGGCTAATATCATTAGATTCAATTGGGTGAGGAAGACGAGTAGACATACACCAGACCGATACCGAGATTTCAGCTCCTCAACCGTCTTATGCTTTTTCGGTAAGGTACTGTATTGCGATCGCAGACATGTCGAACGAACTGGGATAAAGTGGGAAGGGACATTGAGTTTCATACATCTTGTAAATGTAGAAAGAAGACTCCGAGTTGATTTAGACATGATTGCCTGTTACTCTTCAATCGTATCGTGAATTCAAAGTTATATGTTTAGTCATTCTCGCTGCTTTACTGACGTCACCGCACACAAAATTAAATAAAAGCAGCAATGAATTCCTGCCAGCCTCTCTCTCTATCTTACAATTATGTTCTGATATTTAACGCCAGAAGATGCAACCGCACCAACACCAAATATCACCAATCTCCATCCTTACTCCCTTCTACTCATCTGGCTAGCACTGGTTCTACTATGCTCATCTTCCTCCAATACATCACTCAACCTAGTAGGATGATGATGTCTTGTCTCCCATTCACCTCCATATCCTTCACCTGTATATTCTTGAGGAACACTAGTTGGTGTAGGACGATCAGGATGACCATATCTATCTCGATAAGCCAGTTCTCTCTCCCTGTCATCTGACACATCAAACTCATCTGTATCGTCATCTGAAGGAGCTTGATATAGGACCTTATTCCCCCTAGCATCCCTAACAAATTGACCTTGAGCATCAATTTGATATTCTTCCTCACTGAATGCTCCTTCTGAAGCAGGTCTTTCAACTGGATGAAGCGTCGTTCCTTGATTTTGTTGGTAGAAAGTTGGTTGAACAGCTGGGGCTTCAGTCGCAGGTGGAGACGGTCGATGAGATTCTTGAGGTTGAGTTGGCGGTGTGATAGGTCCCTCCCTAGTCGGTGGTATATCTCTGCTGGAACCATGCCGACTGGTAACCCCTTGCATCATTGGTACGACTTGAACACCTCCTACAATCGTTGGTAGTCCATCCCTCAAAGAGTTCGTCCTCTCACGTTCCACTTGCTCCCTCCTCCCAAGCTCCTCCCATGCACGCCTAGCTTCTTCCTTGGAAATCTGCAATTCACGTCTCATCTCCGCCAATTGCTTCTCATTAGTCGATTTATTTCTTTCAAGCGCAACTGCTTCAGCAATGGCAGTAGCTCTTCCACGACGTTCATCCTCCAAAGTTTTTGTTACTTCTGCTTGAATCTCTTGAGCTCTCTCCTGCTCAGCTCTCGTCTCAAAGAACCATCTTTGGAATTTCCTCTCAGAAGAAGCTCTCAATCTTTGAAGTTCAACTACAGCATGGAACAAATTGGCACCAGCTGCTGAAAGATCCGTCACTTGACGAGACAATTGTTGTGACAAAGGGTTATTGTTGATCTCATTACTGTTCTCCTCCAATCTTCTAATCCAGAATGAAGTAAGACCTTCCCAATGAGCAGATAAAGTCTCCCACCGTTCGAAAGCATGGGGAAATGATGAGCGAGTTTGCTCAGGGGCGGGAACATTTGAAGGACCAGGTTCATTCCGTACAGGTCTTTGTGGTTGTGTTGGACCTCTTGGACGACCTGCAGGGATTGCGTCACCACCTCCGACGGCTCGACCTCCTGTTCCACGTCCTTGTAGTGGTGCTTCCCCACTCGTTCTCTCACCAGATCGTCTCTCTGATCTTTGAGAATTATCAGACACTCTCTGTCCTGCCTCTTTTCCTGCAGCGCCAGCAGCTCTCCGCTCCGACTTTTGTCTCTCCTCGGCCATCTTTTGCTCTTCCTCTACTCGAGCTCTCTCCAATGCCTCTCTCTCTCTTTCCGCCTTCCTCTTTGCTTCTCTCTCCGCACGAGCTCTCATAATATCTCTCGGGCCCTTGACGGTTGGAGAACCGGTAGAACCATCATTCCTCCCAGCTCCATTAGACCCAATCAGATCTGCCATTGAAGCGTTCTCTTCAAGAAGATCGGGGGTGAAGGGATTTGGGTGCCGTAGAGCTTCTTCGAGAGTGTAAAGGATTGCACTGGCGGTATTTCGGGAGATTCGGATAGATCGATGCGGCCGTTTATCTTCTAGGGAGTATTGGGAAGAAAATTGAGATGATGATAGGTCGAGACCGTGCGTATGCTGACTTTTCGCAAACCGTACTCTCGGAGATATGCCAGCTGAAGCAGCTTCGATGTGCGTACGGGGAGACTGCTGGCGCTGTGCTTGGGGTCGTGTTACGGGGTCGTTGAATTCGTAAAGGTCGTTAGATTGAGGGTTGTTTTGTTTCGTCAATGCGCCTGAAGCGTCCGGAAGTGCAGACAATTTGGCGTGGAGCTGCAGCTCAAGGATGATTCTGGCGAGGGTCGCTCGAGATCGGAGGACTAGATGGTGTTGTGGAATCGAAAGAGCATGGAGGAATGCAGAAGAGGGAGTCGGGTGGACGGGCAAGAATTAATGCGGAGGTTGGTCCACTCGTGAAGGAAAATTATAGGACCCGACGCTTCCTCGATGATGCTGCTCGAAAACAAGAAGGCTGGGAGCTGAAGACGACACAACCAACCCCGCGCACCACCGCCCCGGACCTCTCCAAGTCAAGGCAACGCAATCCGGTCGCGCGATGGGAAGATTCAGATCTGGCACAAAGTCACGTCCCGAGTCAATTGGGATGCTGTCGTGGCATCTGTGTATCGCGACTCAGGCTGCGCGTCACCTCTGTTCCCCCCACACCTTGTCGCAGGCAATTGAACAAGCAGGTCTCTCGAAGGGAGGGATAACGACAGCCAGGACTGCAACGAAGACACAGGAGCACAGAAAGAGATCATGCTCGCACGGGTAGGGAATCAATTGCGGAGTGGGGGGGGGGAGGCAGGAGTGGGAGTTTTCGAGGATTAGGGGCACGCACGGCGTCGCAACACGTCTTGGGCGGTGAATTGGGGATCACTCTCGACCGTCCAACATCTCTCGGATTGCGTTTGTCGAGTCTGGTGTGGGCAAGTCGTTGGTAGGGGGGATCATGATGCCGGAGGGTTCATGGGAGCGTGGGAAAGTGAGCAAGTGGTAAATTGCACCCGGTGGATGGCAGAACGGGGAGGCTGGGGACAATGCGCTGGCACGCTAACCCCTAACCACGCACCGCCATCCTTGCCCATGGCCAACCGTGATACCGGTAACGACGCCCGGCCTCACGCCTCGGCCCTGCCTGGGTTGCTGCTGCCTTTTCTGCTCTTCTCCCGCGGTGCTGTGAGGTGCTGTGAGGTGCTGTGAGGTGCGGTGCGGGCGGCGTCCTCGTTCCTTCCTCGCACCCCCCCATCCACCCCCATCCACCCCGGCTCTCCGTAGTGTCCGTCGTCCCACATCTTCCCGTCCATGTTTCCCTTTTCATTGGAGATTTGCAATGAAACCACCAACGGGAGAGGCCTCTCGGTCCCGCAGGTCTGAGTGGGGGCGTCAGCTGACGGGCGTGGAGGTCGAGGACTATGTTGTTTTTCTTGGTCTTCTTATTTTCTTATTTTCTTATGTTTATTCTTCTCAGTTGATACAGTACTTCATCGCCTTTCATTTCTTATCTGTAACATATCAACCGCGGTAACGTGTGCCGTCAGCTGCTTACCCACATCTTACATTTTATACCCCACCAATCTGACATCAAGAAGTAATTAATCAATATGCTCACGAAGCTAATTTGTATTTCACGCTAATTAATGATATTTCCAAGGGCCGTGCATGCGATGCTCTGGATCTTATTGCCTAAGTTACAAGGTCGAGCAGAGCCCACGTTCCCCCTGTAAATACCTTTTGGTTCACACATGGAGGGCTTCGGTGCTGAGGGTCCGGGTTGCCATGGCCCCGAATATGATTAGGGCATGTGGCTTTAATTAGGGCTTCTGGCTTTATTAGGGCTTCCGGCTTTATTAGGGCTTCCGTCTTTATTAGGGCTTCCGGCTTTATTCAGGGCACGGGGCTTCATCAGGGCATGTATTTAGACGATTTATGCAATGCATAACATAAGTTGCATAGGTTCATAATTTTCACGCGTTCAACGAACGTGACGATTTGGTCAAAACAAGAGAATCCGCGGTCACGAGCCGCTTACTAACGGGCCACCTAGGGGAAGCTTAATAAGCTCCGGTGTTTTGTTTTGTTTTCCATCGTCCCCGCACCGTAATCGACCAACTCTGGCCAACCCGCAAACAAGTTGGGGGAACGATTTCAGCTGCTGCAACCACAGCCCGAGGCAAGTGCTTCTTGACAACCATATCGGATATGTCCAGCTTCGACCGTTGCAACAGTGACCCCCGGCTGACATACGAGAGAATCCATGCCTTTGCCCATCCGAGCAAGATACAGTGCTCTCGAAACGCCGCTGAGAGAAGTCGACCCGGCGTTCGGGGCCCCCGCTATGTTCAGAATCATTCGAGTCCACAGGGTCTAAGTCTCAGCCTTAGCTCGGCCATTGACCAGTCAGGGGGAGAAGGTACGGATGAAGAGCAACTCATGTAGATCGATGCAAGCGTGTGCTGACTTCGGCTATCTGATTGATCTCCGATGGAATGGCAACTCTTTGAAGTCAAGAGAACAGGGGTTCTTACAAGTGGTTAAAGATCCAAATGATATCCATGATGACCTTTGGGGTTGAGAGAAACGGAGTAAAGCGGTTGAAGATCCAAGTGATATCGAGAATTGCCAGCTTGGTTTGAGGATCCGTTGACTACCCAGTTGGAGCGCTAACCCCGCGAATGGTTTAAATGGTGGAACAGGCGGCTATGAAATAACTATATGACGACCCCGTTCATCTCGAAGAGGAGAACTTCTATGAAGCCTCGGGTGTAATGGCTTGGTATAAGAGAATCGGATGACACCGCTGCAGTCTCCCCCAAGTCCGAGGGTATTTTTATTGACGAGTAATATCTGTCCATGGAAGATTAATTCACATGCGACATAGTTCCGTGGTTCGTGAAAGATGGCTCCCCTTTTTTTTTTTTTTTCACATGATCGTTTTGATATATGGTCAATACAACACTATGGAACGTGCAAAGAATCAATATACAACCATCTACCCGGCTTTTTGCTCCGGTGGCAAAAGCACTACTCCAGACAGGACCCCTCTTGTCATCTACCATATACGGCAGTTCACGTTCACCACGGGACCTAGCATCGGCGCACCTCGTGTCTCAGGTATTCAGACTATACAAGCTAGTGCCTCGTCAAGTCTCAGCTGCGTTTATACGTCTGGATGAGAAATTGCAAATCCTGACCAGGTAGGTTCGCATCTGAACTGCTCTCCTTTACATCATCGAGTCCAAAGTTCTCACCCCTACTTAAGGACCCCTACTTAAGGACCCCACCGCCCACCTTGCATTTGGTCTTTACCTCCATTCGATTTCTAAAGGAGCCAGAATCTGCCCATCAAATCATCACCAACGCCATCTAGCACAATGGGAGACATCTCCACCTCTCCCCCATTCGCCCACCCCGGCCCCAAATTCACCATCGAGTCACTCTGGCGAACGCAAACGCCTTTGATCGAGTACCCTCAGTTATATATCACCCCACTGGGACCACAGCTCTTCAAGGCCCACTTGCGGATCGCCTTACTTGGCTCTTGCAACGACCCACGCATCGTCATAGAAGCCGACGCGGTCGCAGAGCCCAACCCCCAAGGCAGCGCTGACAAGTCCATCGACCTAGCCTACGAAGCCATCCTCCCAAAACTCCTCTCTCGTTTGAAGGAGGAGAAACCAGCGGAGATGGTGCTGTGGGAGAACACTGAGCAGCAAGTCCTCAGAGAATGGGTTGTGGAGAGGGCGATGAAGGTGGCGGATCGGATGAAGAGGGATCTGGAGGCCAATCGGAAGATGACGCTTGAGAGGATTGAGAAGCTCCGGGGGTTGCTGGACCAGGCGGATGAGCAGTTGAAGAACGGAGAATACGACGAGGTGAAGAACGGGGGAGAAGGGTGGGAGGGGGCAGAGTAGCGGGGCAGAGTAGCGGGCCTCAGTGGAGAGTGGGAAGATTACTTTTTGGGCTTGTGATGAGGAAATCTGCGAGGCTTGGATGGTCAAAGCTAGAATTATCAGTCTTCTTGATTTCGTATTAGTTTGAGGTTTGGACCGGCGCAGTGGGCTTCTCGGGATCTCGTAAGTTGATGGGGGAGGGTTCTAAAATATGTAGTTGGGCCATTCTTTCTAGTTTCTTATGAAAATGATGAGAGCTATTCTGGAATTGTAACTGCGACGCGCCCAAAGCGAAAAATTCATAGGTAACGCCGTGGCATTTGGATCCGAACTGCTCTGTCATAGCGTCCTCTTTTGGTATCAGTAGATAAGTAGCTGAGCTCTCCTCCTTTGAAGCTTTTTCAATCCATCCCTTTATCAACGAAACCAACCACCTGCTCTCGCTTCCTGGATTCCACAATTCCACCACCGCTCGCTCCATATACCGGCACTCATCACATCATCATGCGTATACCAATAATCCGAGTCCTGGTTAGGCCGGACCTATGTAACGTATCCTTCAGGTCTCCGATGCGCCGATGCGGCAATATCACCATCATGCCCACGATCCGAGAAGTCGAAGAATCTATCTCAACGGAAGCCGAAATACCAGCACCACCTCGTCAGGAAACCAAGAACGAATACAGGGAAACCAGCACAGGTCGCGCAGAGACCACTCACGCCACCTTCGCAGGATATTCTCTCGGGACGGCGGACAACACCGGATTCTCACGCTGGACCACCGTCATCGACGTCGTGTCTGAGATTCACGAGATGCAGCTTCTGCTCTAGCAAACTGGATGGAGACATGGGGCTGGGAGGTGCATTGGACGTGGATAGACTCCTACTTCTCTGGTGTAGATCGCGAGACGATTGGGCCATGTCCTGTACGAAGGGGAAAAAAAGAAGAAGAAAAAAAAAAAGAAAGGAAGGGAAATTGACACGATTACACCGCCAATTTTATTGCATCGGTGGCTTCATGTCGCCAGACTCACATGAAGACTCACATGAAGACCAACATAATCTTTTTCTTCTCCTGCGCAACGCAACGCAACTTTACTATGCGCTTCTTCCTGGCAGTCCACCCGTCGGTGCCGGCGCAAAATGGACATCTCGCGCCTGCTGCGGTGAGTGAGACAGCAGCGAGAGACCAGGAATAGCCACGCTGAGACCTGATGAATGAGATGCTCGCAAGACAGCAGCTTGCATCATGGGCGAGAGCAATAGAGACGAGGGTGGCTGGTCGTCGTCGATGGCGGGGAAAACAGCGGACGACCTCGACCTCGACCTCGACCTCGACCTCGACCTCAACCTCGATCTCCAGGCGTGAAGATTTGGAGCACAACCCGGTGCTCCAGGTCGAGGAGGGATTGCCAGTCCGCTCTGCTCTCTGCTATCCCCATCACGACTATGACGATCCCATGAAACCGCCAGCCGCGGTAACCTGAAGACGATCCAGGGGCCGGCCACCCAGCAAGGGGTCGTTTTGGACACGCCACCTCCTTGACTGGACCTCCCCAAACTCAGCCACCAAAACCGTAGATGCAGCGCATCTAGAATGTCTCGGATTTTGTTTTCCATGACCACAGCACGCGTGGAAGTCTCCCGCGTTCTGCTCTGCTTCTCTGTCACGAACCATTGTGAGAGTCGACCGACGGTTCCTGAATCTGGGTCGCCAATCCCTGGATGATGAGCCCCCGGGGCATCCTCACAACCGTTCCGAGTCACTCGCTGCATCTTGGATGTCTCTCTCTTCGCGTTGTCCTTACTTACGGGGCTTCAGACTGCCCAATGACATCAATCTGATAACTCACACCTACATGCCGATACACAGTACAGCATGGAATGTGGCTTCAGAGTCCACATCACGGTGAGAGGGATGATGTCTCCTGGCTGCGATTGAAGTATTGTTGCTCTCCCACATTCCATCGCAACATCGTGGCAGCTATCGACTATCGATAGAGGGCATGATCGCAATGGATACCTCCCCGGGCTACTACTATCCCACACCATCTACATTGAAGCTCTCCAACATGGATCTCAACAAACCACTCCCACACGCATTGTATGGATTGGAGTGCCCGCTGAAATACTCGGACATTCGACCCAGGCTCTCAATTGATTCCGATCTAGTCGAGGATCCCTTCATTTTCGATTCAAGAAGGATAGGTGGAGATGATAGCTCTCATGCGTCGAGTGAAGCTCTATGGATGACGTATTCCACGAGAGGCCCGGCACTCAACCACAGCAATGATTACATCCCATCTCCCTCTCGACGTCCTCAAGCCGACAGCCTTCCAATCCGTCCATCAACCGCCAGACCGCAACGGCACACTCATCCCACATACTCGGCCTTCCCTCCCACCCCCAAACCACCTCATCTCTCTTTCGAAGCCGAAGCGCACCCACAGCCATGGCCTCTACGGACCGATTCGCAAGCTCGTCCCGTCCGTTCACGCGCCAACACCACACCATCCAAATTCCAACTCAGCACCATCAAGCCCTCCAGTCTCAGCACATGCACCACTCTGGTCTCTGGCCAGGACGCCTCAACCGCTCCATCCCCCGAGGTAGTATCGCCTCCGCCATTTGTGGAACCGAAATCGGTCTTCGAGGAGGACGAGGAGGAAGCATCGAACCTGGCGTTCTTCACAGCAGTGTTTCACCGGGTGCATGGAAGTGGAGGCAGTTTGGGCAGGGCCGAGAAGAAGAAGAAGAAGGAGAAGAGGAGTATTCGACGGAGTGCTAGCGAAGCTTGGAAAGGCGTGCACCAGGTTTTGGGCTTGAAGAGATGAGGAGTAGTTGGTGGGGATCCGACAGGCCATCATCGCATTCATGCTCCCCGGTTCGGTCTGCTTCCTGATTCTTAGAACATACACAATGGCCTCTAATGACTTATGATGACCACGCTGGTTTTTTTTATCGTTTTTTTATTTTTTTATTTTTTTTTTGGCAATGAAAGTCTGTATTTTAGGAGATTTCTTCGGGTAAAGGAGTACAAAATGGTAGATAGGTTGATGGGTCGATATGTTTTACGAATCATGAAGTTATTATTATTGATGCAGGGCAACGCAATTAGTGAGCAAATAATTATATAATTACTATACAATTAATTACAAATTATTAATAGATTGTTAACTTTTCCCCCTCGGTCACAACTCAGCCCCTTGGACACCGTGGCGGAAACCCGCAACCAAGAGCCACTCCGATGCTCATGGCTCCTCCTGCTCACGGTCACGGTCACGGTCACGGCCAACTCTGGACATACATGCAATCTATATCTTGGCCGCTCGCCCAGTATCCCACCCGATTTTCCATTCTCAGCCAGACTCTTCCTTACGGCCAACTTCCAGACGTGCAGCAGAAACTCTTCGCACGGCGAGAGAGCGCCATGATTGGAACGGCCACCAGTCCCTGGGGCCTCACCAATATTCCCCCCGCGCCACGGGCGATGGAGCAACATAACATAACATAACATAACATCCATAGGAGAACTACCTAGGTACCAAGGGCCTTTCCCTCTACAGGTCGCCCGAGAAGGAATCCAACTTCGTCGCGCAGTCCAAATGATTCATTCTAAAGCCAGGTAGAGTAGATAAGAGTACAGGAAGTTGGTTTGATGGTTGGGGGAAGTCCCTCCATTCACTGCTCTGGTACTCGTAGCCGCCTTTTGGATCACGTCTCTTCGAAAACTTCATTAAATGTTCAATAGAGGGGGGAATAGCTTCTCGATTGGAAATAGGATTATGGCAAGAGGACCTAGGTGGCGACATTTTCCACCTGGCTTTTCGCTTTGGCCGGATGCAAACATTTTTGCGCCGACACCGATCTGTATAGAAAGAACAAACTGTGGTCACGATCTATACAGGAGAGAGTTCCTTAGGTAGTCTTCTGGTTTTTTTGTTAGTTCAGCCACGCCAACCTTTGCTCACATGGAAACAGATAAATACACTTGCTTGTTCAACTTTCTCTCATTGCCCGCCCCTGGCATCCACGCACAATGGCGTCTTTGCCTCCTTCTAGAGCACGAAGAGACTTGATGGCCTTTATGAGAGCAGCTTCATCACCTCTATGCTGACGCGGAGACCGGTGATCCGAGATGAGGACTTGACTTCGATGAGATAGTACGGCAGCGCGTCGTGGATCATGGCCGCGCCAACATGGACAATGTTTGCAGTGCCACCCACCAGGGTCTCAAGTCCAGCTACCAAAAGACGCCGTTCCTACGTATATGCCAAGTTCAATGCGCTCATCCTTCCGAACTCGTCTGTCATGCCTAGAAAGATCCAGCGTCGTTCAAGCCGGGGAGATCATCGAGCGGAGTAAACGCACAAACTCAACAGCTTTCCTGCCTCTCCTCTCGATGATGCCGATCTTCAAAGCACAGTGAAGCGGGTCAATGAGTTTCAAGGCTATATGGAGTACTATCGAGTCGACGTGCAAGTTACTAGTTACCAGGAAGGTCAGGAAGGCCAGGAATACCGCCCTCATTTCGACTGGTTCGACGAGGGCAAGCTTCACGTCAATTGCTTCTTCACGACTTTCGCTATTCTGGAAGCTAGCTGCGAAAATCAATATCGCGAGCATTATATCTTGTTCCAAATCTTCAACTGTGCGGCGTTCATCCTGACAACTATCAAGACCTGGAAATGGATTCGTACACAACTGATCACAGGAAAACCCAGGCTCAACAAAACCCCTATATTCCTTATCCGGAAACGCCAATTGTAACTGTTTCTCATCCATCGAACTGAGTCCATCCGCTCGATATCTAGCCCTACAAGCATAGTAATCATTCCCACCTGGAGTACTGATGTAGGAGGTCGTGATGTGACATTTGTTAAAGAACTGATCATGACATCAGCTGGTCTATGAATTAGAAGATGGGACTTACCGGGTCGGGATTGCAAGTCTGAGGACATGTCGAGATATATTTCAAATGACAGCTCGCATCACATGAGGATTCGGGAGTCCCGTTGGCAGATCCGTCTCACAATCAATATGGTCATCCCCGCAACGAGGCGGTTCTTTGTTATACCAGGTCTATTCGATTGTACAATTTCTATCCTGACCATTGACTTAGCCATCGTCGCAGACTTCAGGTCACTGTATCAGTCCATCACCGCAATGAGATGGTTGAGGATTCCCGCATTGTTCAATCCACATGCAATTACTGGAGCAATGAGACCCTTCAGTTCCGTTCAGATCTCTATCATTACACTCTTCAGGATATTCTGTAATACCATCTCCGCAGGAACAAGCTTTCCATTTACAGTCTCTGCCGCAGCGGCTTGTGGGGCTGTAAATCAAATCGTCGCAATCTTCGCTGGATTCAACGATACCATTGCCTATTTATGTCAGATACGCATTCGTACGTGCATCTAACATTGGTACAGATGGAAGAGCATGAGTTACCAGGAAGACCATTGAAAGCCTATCCATCATCACAAGTCTCTCCCGCGGGCGTCATCAATGATGCCACCCCCACAATATCCACAAAGTTTACAGTTGGTCGAACAGCTCGAGTTATAAGCTGCATTCGTACTCCCAGCATCACACTCCTCGCCCTCCTCTACCTTTCCATTCCCATAAACAGGTAAACACTGACAAGTATTACTGCCATCACTCTCCGGTTTCCCGTTCAAATCCCCCAGATCACATGTCTCTCCTAGAGATGATTCAGCGATGCCATCTCCGCAATAACTGTATTTATGGTATTGATCATCACATTCACTTCCAGGAACGCCATTTTTAACCCCTGCATCACACTCTTCGCTTCCTTCTCGGATCTCGTTGCCGCAAACGGGAGCAGATGTGCAATTTAGGAGCAGCCAGAGTTTTAGGCACCATTGAGAGCTGGTCCCAAGTCGCATTGCTCTTCAAGTATCGAATAATCTTGTCACCGCATTCTCCGCCACATTTCATCGCAGCCGTGGGTCGAATAAGGTGGAGCTAAGATCGGACGGTTTGTGTGGTACGTGATTGTTGGTTAGTTCGATGTAGAGATGGGCTTCGTATGGGAGGGACGTCGGTAATAAGTTGTTGGGTATCCTCTATCGGTGATGTTGATGTAGCCTGGGTGAGCCAGCAAGGATAGATGCTAGGATGAGGAAACGCATTATCAGAGTGCATTGAAGAAGCAATGACAAGGAGAATGTTTCGAGGAGTTCTAGAGATACAGATTTTTTTAGTGAATTGTAATTTGGTATGAAGACTTTGAGTGGATATTTCAGCAATACTCATAACCCAATACTTATAACCAGATAAAATAACTCTTGAGATCCCAGCCTATCGATCTAAAATTGACCACAAGACAACCTCGACATCAAGTAGCAATGCCCAGCTCTCGATCTCAAAATGAACGTATTCAGGTGAAATACGAATGACTTTGATGATTCGATGGTTACCTAGATATGGTTGCTGCGCAGTAAGAGTTGTCTGATCCTTCAGAGAGGTCGCCGTTATTCCAAGCAGTATATTCTCACGATATCTGAGAGGACGTATAATGTGGCTGGAATCGTTGACCAACGATACTGTCAAAGCCTACGCGTTTCGAAGTGGCACAAAGAGGAGCGTCATTCAGGCTTTTGAAGATCGGACATGAGCTCTCGGCGTAGCAAGGCGATATCATATCACTAATGACTTGGCAAGAAAAGGGAATCTCTTGACGGAGAGAGAGTAAGAGCAAGGCGAGGTAACTTTATATCGCGCTAAATTCGCCAATTTTTTTTTGTAAAAGCAAAACAAAAAAAAAAAAAAAAAACCCCCCAAAAACAAATCTCCAAAAGGCAAAAGAGTTCGGACCCGGTGGTCCTACATCTCCTGTCGTTTCCTGCTATGTTGTCGACCCCTGCTACGATCGCATTTCCCTGTTTCCTGCTATGTTGTCGTGGTGTCGACCCTGCTCCTATCGCATTACGAATCCCGGCTTCACACCAGAGCAACTTTGTCCCGACCCACTTCGCCAAGTGGGCGCCAGTTTGCTCTCGTTGGAAAACATTTCAGCTAATTTATTATGTGACTTGCAAAAATATCGCGCTTAAAATTCGTGCTAGCCATCGCTCACTGGTCCGAGGAATTCTTCAGCCAACAGTGATCTCAACAGCTGTTTGACGACACCGATATCTACCGAATACGATGAAAACCCCATTTCCAGTTCGTTGGTAATATGCACGCATACGTATGAGTGATCGGTGCATCGCTGAGCTTACGGTCATGCTGAGGTGTGGCTCGAAGGTAAGTCGTGAGATCGTGCTGAAATGGTGGAGTACATAGGGCTGAAACGCTGGCTGGCTTTTATGTAAAGAGTATCACAGACAAGAGATGCTGAATCTTTCACGGCTGAAGAAAGAGATGCGCAATGGAAGCTTAAGGCTGATAGTAGCCTGAGATAGACATTGCAAAACCACGAAATCGACACAGGTCTAAACAAATTGCATTAAATCATTTATCTAACATTGATTCGGCTTCGAACATTGGTGAAATCAAACCCCTCAACAGAAAGACGAATAAAAAGAAATGTAGACCAGAAGATATGGACCACCAAATCCACACCCTAAAAAGGGCCAGAATATCGCGGTGAGTAAACGGTAATATTGATCTTCTTGCTCCAAAAATAGGCCCATACCACAGATTGAACCGATCTTCAAGAGAAAGGAGGTAAGGGCCAGAGTGTTTGGCAAGTGTGTTCTGACTCACTTACCTTGAGTTACCCAGTTTCCTTAAATTGAAGGAGGGGGATCAGAAGTACAGATTTTATTTCTACAACTTTCGCCGTGAGGTCGAGGATTTGAAGTATATTACACTCTTGACCGTGTCCCATTTCCCATAAACCGTAAAGCGTGACATCATCCATAAACCGTAACCGCTAAATGCATTATCAATATTCGCTAAACCATCACTTCTACTCCTCGTCTTCCTAATTTCTCAATTCCCAGACATTCTCTCCCATGCTTTCCTCGATAAATCCCAAATGCATAATTTGTCTCTGACCATCCAGTGTAGACAGCCATCAACCTTGTAACCATATCTCTCTTTGTTCGAGGAGCTCGGAAAGCTGCGTCATCTAATATACCAGATCCATGAAGGAAGCTAATAATTTCTGCGAGGTTATCGATAGAGTGAGGAAGGTGCATTTGGTGACGAGATGGAATAATAAAGAGTAAGGCGAGGAGATAGAGTACCAGAAGCGTAAGAAGTATGTAGAAGGTTGGGAGGTTGGGTATCATTCGAACCTCGTCGGTAGAAGTTGTAAGAGGAAAGAATAAACCACCACTAAGAATCGGAAGGACGATGAAGAGTAAAGATAGCATGGTCAGAACCGCTACCCGATAGTGACCTTTCTTAAGTGCCGTAACCGTACATTCGAGTGGAAGAGCCGCAGTATAATCGAGAAGAAGTGATTTATCGGCACTCGAACCTTCTTGCTTGCTGAGTTCAACCCAGGGTTGTAATTGTCGAAAAGCCATATCGATAGGTTGAAACCAAAGGAAGAGTAGCATCCCAAGCAAGGAGGGAACAAAGCTGTATAAAAAATTCGCTGGCGAGAAACCCTTTGAATTCGGTCCAGACTGTACCAAGGGCGGAAATCCATGTCGGATGGCAGTCGAAGGTAAAAATGACACGACAATCAAAGCCAGCAAAAGAACAAATGCTGCCACGGACCACAGGATGACGAAGGTGTCGCGTAAATACCATACAAGGTACCGATATCTGGTCTTCGAGCTATAAAGCTTCGAAGCATGCTCAATATCTGATGGCTGAAAGATATCAACATCCGATTTCTCAGAAACCCTTCCACTGTCAAGAGTATACCGTCGAGTTGATGCACCCTCTTCTCCCAAACAATAAAAAACTCCTTGAGCTCTTCGTGGTGTTCTCCAATATCCCAATCGGTCACTCCTCAATCGTAATTTCTTTCTGATCTCCTCCTTCGTCATGATGTCCGTTCCGGGATAATCTTTCAAACTATTACTCTTCGGTAACAAAGCGATCACATCGGCAAGTGACGTTGGATCCCAAATCAATCCCGTACTTCGTCGAAAGAACCATATTCCAACCACATCGATTGCAATAAGAACCAGAACGTAAAGAGCAATTAACGTCCAACAAACACCTTCGACAACACTCCACATCCAAACACCCTCAAGATACATTGCTGAAAATAAACAACTCTGAAGTGGTATTGTGAAATTTGACAACCATAATAATAATTTGCAAATATTAATCGTGATAGGTCCCTCCCAACGCGGAAAAATTCCAGGTAAGAAGCTAAGAAATAAAGCATCAGTTCTAGATTCTGCATTACTCATAGCCATCATTGTGTAGGGCATGATTCTCGTAATAGCGCTGACAACACTCTGTATATATAAAAATATACAAGCTGCTAGAATTTGTGGCAGAAAGCCAAAGATAAAATACCATGAACCATATATTCCGTCGAATATTTCAAGGCCGTGACTACTCGAGTATATAGCGCAGAAAATGAGCGCTGCAATCATGAGAAGACATAATAATGATAACATGATGATTGAAAGTGGTCGTAAAATCGTAGGTACAAACGTAAGGTCAGGATATCGTGGCGTGTTGATCGGAGGTATGACTGGGATGAATATCTCCGAGTCTGATCTGGGGATCTCAGCGAGGCCGGGTGATAGAGGTCGTGTCGCATTGAAATTGAATAACCGTCCTTCACTAGGTGAAGATCGATGTTTTCTTGCCAAAGCAAGTTCTTCCCTCGTGAGATGAAATGACTGAGGTTTTTGAATCACCTCTGGCTCTGGAACAGCAACACGATCGACTGGATAGGAACCTACACTGCCCGAACCTCTCCCAACTCCAACTTCCTCATCTCGTGTCAATTGCTCAATTGCGAATCGTATGTAAGGTGTATCATCGGTCGGTGAAGGACTCGAAGGCATCACCGTATGCATCATTTCATTTCCCGATGCTTCCAGCTCGTTATTCGTAATCTGTTGCTTGTCAAGTCGAACCAGGGGGGTCGTAGATGCGTATGTGGCCTCATTGACGCCAATATGTTCGGGAAGGGATTCGTGGGAATTTTCGTGATATTCGTGAGGAAATGGTGGAGAGGTTGACCAGCGTACAACTGTCGTAGGTTCGGAAATACTGGACGTAATCGAGGGAGAATTGTCGTTATGGACTTGAACCGTATTAGGAGTAGGAGTAAGTATCCTTTGCACTTGAGGACGAGATTCTACACTAGTCAGTCCCATATTTTGCCAACACACAAGTGACTTACGAGGCACAGCTCTGACTTCAACGTCTCCAAGATCCATTGTACATGCGGCTGCACCAATAGTCCATGCAGTATACTAAGGAATGCATCTTCCAAGCCATCGGAGACGGTATATCAGTTCTCTGAGAGGCTAGAAATTTGTTCGAAAAGAGGTTGGGATCCAGAGAAATATCCGGGGGCTGGACGCCACCCGATTTTGCGAGAAGAAGATTTTCATGGTCAAACGCGCTACCCACCAAAAGGATGCGATTTCCAGACTCCAGCCATCTTGTGGCCCTCAACTGAGACTTTAACCTTGATTTGTGTGTGTGTGTACTTGAACGAAGCCTAAAATGTCGAGATATCTGTCGCCTATGCCTCACATACAAGGCCTGAACTACTCCAAATCCACTTCCAGCCTCTTTATTCTCCGAAAACTCTGACTCCCGACGTCGGTGATTCAGAAATAGTTCCAAGACCCGGTGAGCGGTTGATCCTTGACGCCTATCGCTGTGCTAAAGTACCTAAACCTCTCAAAGGAGGTATATCACGTGAATCTGGACCCGACAACAGAGCGCCCCCCTGGGAGATATCAGCCAAACGACAAAGCGCTTTCCAACTTGAACAGGTGGGTCAAGAGTTTGCTCGAGAGTGCGCTTAGTATACCAGGGGCCGCAAATATATATATCTTCAGTGGTAAAGGCATAGTACCATTCACGTGATATAGCATTTTAGCGAGCACGTGATACCAAAATCACCCCAAATATACATGTGTTGGGGTCGGAATATAGAAAAACGACTACGCGTTTAATCAAGGTTCTTGGGCTTCATTTGAAGGTTTATGGTGTTACTTTTCTCATTTGTTTCCCTATACTGCTTCCTATGTTGTTGCGTTACATACATATTTTTGCTTAATTTCTTCAACCGTCCTTGGTTCTTGATAGTACTGTATGCGCTCAATTTCTAATTTTCCAGTGATCTTCGACAGCGGCAAATTATTCGTACGGCACTTGGGAAAGGAAGGTTGCAAACGGTGAATGTCAATGCATTACCACAGTTGAGAGGATGGGTGACGAAGAGCGTTGAGAAGAGATGAACCAAGGGACTGGAAAGTAGGCTTTTCTTCCGGCAGGCAAAAGTCTCAATTTGTAGTCCCTGGGAAGGATACTTGTTTTGGGTTACGAGGTAAATTTTTTCCACAGCGATCCCGAGAAGACATCCTTCTCGACCGTCAACCGACATTGGCGTCTTGAGAATAAACCAGTCATCCTGCTTCCTATTGTGAGATTTAAACATATTATGCTAATTTGTAGATGATATTGATATTTAGGTAGGGATCGGAACAGAATGGGCGAGTGGAATCGGCACTCGTGGGAACCTGTATTATTGCAGAAATGGTGGACACATTCTGGCCTCAGCCTGATCCATACAGCGAACTACATGCCTCGGAGGGCGAAGCCTGCGCGACAGGGTATATCTCCGTGACCACAGCGTCAAGTCGTGATCATTGGCATTTCCAGCTTCGCTCGCTCAAGAAAAGGATTGGCAAGAAACATGCTGGGCCGTAACCTGCCCACCATCTCATACCATACAATGTCAGCCGAGCCCAAGGCCGTTCCCGCAGCATTCCAAATGCGGGCCGGAGGAAATATTGAAATGAGGGCTATTTGCTAGAAAGCGCCACCACTTTGAAGGTAAGACCTTGTCTTGCCGCCCCCGAGTCCACAGCGGCTGGTTGCTTGCTGATAATGTGCTCTTTCGTGTCCGCCGAACGCCTCCAGTGGGAAAGTCATTCCTATGTTTATAGCAGTTTTGCCAGCTTAGACTTGGGGAAACGTGCCAGTATTTGTACTACCAGCTAGATTACCTGTCCTTGCCATTCTTTTTTATCGTTTCAATGGCATCGCGAGATCTGGCTCCGTTAAATCTTTCTTACCAGATATAGGGAATGGTAAGGCTTTCGACCCTCTGGATCATAATATCGATGACCATGCGACAATAGAAATTAGCCTAATATATATAGAGGATAGGACAGAGGGAAAAAGAGCATGGGAAACTGAGGTCACTCACAATGGATTGGTCATTCACGATTGTCGTTCGCTTCGGGACAAAATTAAGCCCGAAGAGTACTCTGATACTTTCGAATTTGCGGCCACCAAGTCCACTCTAAATCGAAGAAAATGATTGGACTGGAGACCACTAGAACTGGGTCGAAGGTGCGAAGGACAAAATATACGAATACGGCAGATATATAGTCGATAAGGATGGAGTCGACAATCAAGCACAGGATCAAAAGGCTCGTAACATCTTCATCGTTGAAGAGATCGACAAGAACGGCAATGACAGAGAGAGCCTCTACAACCAAATATGAAAGCAGCTAGAAAACCTCGAGTATTGGCAGCGTACAAAACTTCATCTAGTCAGCGTCACTCGAACGCTTTGCTGCTCGGCGGACCAGGAGGAAGACCAATCCTCAGAGAGGGAATTCCAGCAGATTGTGGATTCCAAGCCGGATTAAACAACCTAACTCGCTCCTGGGGATCCAGTTCACGTTCTCTTGGCCATTAATGTAGCTGATGCATTAATGTAGTTGATGCAACACAATCTGGATAGCGCGAAATGAGTAAAGCCTGGTCAAGATGAGATCAGCTTTTTTATGAAAGAGAGACCGTGGAAAAGTGAGTCCCTATTTATTCTTCTAAAAGTGCTTCATGGTATTAGTTCTTAGGAGAGACGAGTACTAACTATGATAATATATTACGCGGAGCGTCTCGACGCCGCGTTAATCGATTAGGGCAAGTAGATATAAAGCCAAAGCTTAAGTTGACTAACAAGAACATCAACATCCGACTCTTCTGCACCATCTATATGTGTAATAATGCTTCAATAGATGGAAACGATGCTACTCTCGCCAGGGCAGAAGATAGTACCATGTTTAGCAAGCTGGCAACAGAGTCTGCAAACAAGTTTCCAGAGCACGAATTCCGACAGGCTGAGATCCAGTCGTTTTTACTAGGTCTAGGGGGTTGTCTGACATAGCAGTGGAGGAATGGGTGGTCAGAATCAGAGTCGAAAAGGAGAACTAAGAGAGTGGATTCTTGAATGCTTCAAGAAGATCACCGCCTTCTTGATGATTTCACGTTGTGCTATTTGCCTTTCTTTTCCGACCTTCACCATTACCTCTTTCCAGGAGGCTTCAAGGGGGCTATTCGTGGAGGCGTATCACATGTCCTATCTAGAAGTACTGTATCATTTGTAGGAGCATCATTTGTCTCCAGGAGGCGGCACGAGGCAGCTCTTCTGGAGCCCACCCATGCTTGCTCCTGCGGCCGAACTTGCCTTAAGAACAATGCAATAACGATCCCAAGGCCTTACTCAGGTGATGTAATACCGGCGCCCCACACATTTTATTGCCTTGGAATCGTTGTCCTTGGAGGACGCGCTGGTTTAGCTTTGCTGAAGAGTCCAACTCGAGAGCGAGCTGGGGACAACATAATGGTCGCATGCTATATCTTCTTCGGTTTTTTTCTTGCACAAAGCTAAAAGAAGATTCAAGTACCTTGCGTTAACACAGGCTACTCCTTGATAAAAAAAAAAAGAACTTTTTATTCGCACGCCATCCACAATAGACGCATCTGGAACCATTCAGACGGTTTCACAAAAGGTCGCCTAGACCAATGAGAGGAGCATTTGATTTACATACCAAGCAATATATAATACGAATAAACGTGGCATCTCAGGGGCGAATCAATTGCACATGGGGCCACACGGTAAATTCGATGAAAACATGTGATGAAGAACTGCTTTTCTCATAGGTTAGGTAGTTTGGTGCAATACTTAACCGGCGTACAAAATGGCGTTGCGAGTATAGCTGAGGCAAGGCGGGTCGGGTGGCTGGCTGGATAAAATAGCAATGGATCAAGAGCTCAACGCCCAAATATCTATTACATGCATGTTCTTCAATACATATGACACAACACTTGAATGCAAGGGTTTTCTTCTTTCAGTCAAGAATTATTAGTTATTTGCCCTTATCTACAAATGCCGGCTGACAATCATTGAACCCTTGCCATTCCTTTGATTCACGTCACCCATCGCTTAACCCTCGAAATATCCAAGTAAAGACTTATTTCACTCAAATTCCAGTAACTCGGGTCAATGATATGCAAGAGACAACCAATAGTATCTGAACTAGGCGTTTCATGAGGATCCTTCGGCAAGCCGACCGATCGAGGAAAGTATCCTTGTGTGCCATTATGGGCCGTGTTGCCCCGTGTCAGATTGTTATAGGACGGTGAAGGGCTGGTCATTTCAATTAGTTCCGCCAGGGTTATGTGGTCTACCAAGGGTTATCGTTCGGTGAGTATGGATTTCGTGCCTATATAAGCACTATGGCACAGAATGTTTTTGTGGGTTAAGTTCAATTCCTGGCTTCAAAAATGGATTCGAGTTCAAAACCTCTTGAAAAGCAGTTCTTGCAGGATATTTGTCCTGCATTAGGATACCCCAAAGGACATTCTTCTCGGAACTACGATTATCTGGTCAACATAACTAGAGAATTCTACAATAAGTACGAGGAACGTTATCCTAAACTTAAGATACCACCACACAGCCGACAGAATAAGGAAAGCGAAGCTGCACGTATATGTGCAAGTTATTTTCTTTTTAAAAGTGGACATGGAGAGAAACTCTGGCCACCGACTCACGACAATGGGATACTGACATGGAGCAGGAATCAAAAATTGTAAGTATTCTTAATCCCTTTGAACACGTTGAGATCCTTGGCTTGTTTTGGGAATGATTTGGTTAGGATATCGACTGATAAGAGTTGATTGTTTAGTATTGTCCCCCGAATTACGCGTATATTTACATGTCATGCCTTGTACAAACACCAGAAGAACTTGAAACATCAGAAAATGGATGGAGATGGCAATCAGGAATCACCAAGAAAGAGATGTCATAGTCAAGTAAGCATAGTCTTCATTTTTAAATCTAATTACTATACAATGTGGAGTCTATCGCCGATTAGCCACAGGGCTGTCTAGGAAGGTAGCAAGATTAAAACGTGATAAGAAGACTAATATCAAATCAGGAAGATTTTTCACCTGACTGTGAGATTCAGACATTGGACCCAGAGTGGTCTCTTCGGCCTTGGCTTTCGCCTGCTAAGAGAATTGGTCGGTTTAAATGTACTACATATATTGAATCTTTAAAGCTTGGGTCCCCGATGCCTGAGGGATTTACGCTAGAGCTAGCCGCAGAGGTATTTTATATATCCCTATGTTTCAGAAGAATACCTCTTGAGACACTATGCTCGAAATACTCCCCTGCTAAGTAAAATAGGATGACTCACCTTTGCCGCCGTCAGTTGACTCAATAATTCAACGCTATATGCATCAAAATTCCTTTTATCCATCAAAAAATACTCCGGATTGTGAGCACAAATTCGACGAGCTTATCATGCAGTTGCTGGGTGGAGCAGAGCTCTATTCTCAGCTGGATGTGACCCAACTCGACAATTTGAGAAGTAAAGTGCTAGACAAGGCTAAAGCATTTGTCGAGGATTTTGCAAAAAGTCTCTATATTCAATGTGGAAGTGACGGAAGATTTAGGAAATCTTATCGCTTTAAGCAGATCTGGAGACAGCATTTCGACTCAGAATCTGATGAGCCTCTCGAGGAAGAGGATCAATCAGAGGAAAGGGAAACGAGACGTAATCGATTGATTGAAACGGCTAAGAAAGCTCGAGAATTATACAGTGATGAAGGAGACACAATCATTGTACGCCAAAAGGTATGATACATAATTTGTTTATTTTATAAGATTTACTAAAGCATATTACAGGATTTGCCTGAGGATGTGCATTGGGAGGTTGCAGAGCCTATGCAGACTGATACAATATCACGCAAAGTTCCAAGCTCCAAAACACTTTCACATGAGATGCCAGATCCAGCGGCTTCTGTGGAAGAGGTCTATAACAATTGCGCTAGCCCTCCAAAGAATTTGTTAATTGCCAAACCACCAGTCAAAATTATATCCAGACCTCCAATTGTGGATAAAAGTATGCCAGAGGTTTCGAATGTTCTACCTGGAGAAACTTCATCGCAGCTGTCCGGAACTTCGTGTCTCAAAATCCCTCCATCTTTATCCCCTAATGAACCCTGCGATCCAAATCCATCCAAAATACATTCTAATGCTCAAAGTCCAACCCTTGGAGCTTCGGGTCCGGCTCCATTTTCACCCCAAACCGCTTCAAAAGAACGCTTAGCACCCACGGGAAGAGGCATGCAGATGCTGGGGTCGGGGCACAGGTCTTCATTTACTCACATCGAAGATGAAGACTGTTATATAACTAGTGAAATTTTAAGAAAACCTGGCGAGCCATCTAACACGACGTCGAACCATTCAACTCAGCCGAAAATGAATTGGTCAACTCCGACACCAACCACTATTACCGTCGTCAAGACACATGGTGCCTTAAAACAGAAAACACGTAGATCCTCTAGAACTCCGCGGCCGTCAACCAGACTCAGGCCCAAGCCTCCTATCATCACTACGCCTCACCTTACACAGATGTCTGACCCCAGAACTGCTTTGCCTGACCCGGGTTCAAAGCATCAGCGACCTATTTCTCCGCCTACCTCACTTCACAGCGTAGATACTGCTCAATTGTTTTACGGTGAAGAAGCTGTTACGAGAAATTATAAATCATCCCACAACCAATCAACAATGGCAGAGCCTAGCGTCCAGACAGCCAGCACTCCTGATCCTGCGGATCCTGCACAGTCCGCATTTATGGCTGTACAAACCCCGAGGCCATCTAGCTCTCACTTCCCGTCTTTACAAGACTCTGGGGTTATCTCACACAATGAGGAGCTGCCTGAAATAGGCTCGGTATCGCCATCTCCTATCCGGGCACAAGTCCATCGAACCCGCCAGGAAACATTACATCCTTTGCAGGGTCAAACTATACAAGGTATACAAGAACCCAGCTCACCGCTGACGCTGACACAACTAGAAATGGGAACGAAGAGCTTGGTGGACAATACCATGGCAAAGAGCCCGCCTGTCGTCAAACCCACTTTAGTAGCATCACCGCCCAGGAAATTTGATATCAAACAGTCCTCCACTACCTACACAGACACCATCACGCTCTGCCTCTTACTACAGAGAGAAAATGGAGCTTTCGAGTTCGAGGCAGATCCACTTTTGATTCCCTTGGAAGAGTTCCAGAAGTACACAGTTCCGGAGATCTTCTCGCTTTATGCTCGGAACTCAGATATGCCGTTAGAAAGACTCCACTGTCTCACGATCTTTGCAACATTCTCCAATTACGAAACCCTTGTTGTGAGGGAAGATGACGGGGAAGATAAGTGGGAGATGGCGAAGAAGAAATTGAAGAAATTGGTGATGTTTGAAAGGAAGAAGGATATGAGTATTACGGATTTTGAAATATGGATGCGATTCAGTGATTGAGTAGGGTGGGTTTTGGGATTCATGATTCATGATTCATGATTGAATGGTTTCGTTTATTAATGTTGCAATTGATATGGTGTTGGTGGGTTGTGATTAAATTAAATTGATGAATAAGTTTCGGGAATATATGAATATAAAAGCGTCGAAACCATACAACGTAACTTTCCTCTATCCCTCCTCTATCGCTTCAATCACTCAATGTCCCACACAATCTCGCGCAATGGCAGCCCCAAGGCCCAATCCTAACCGCCTCGATATCAAACTGTTGAATCGCGTAGTTTCTGCAACTCTAGTGTGGAGGAAGGGGAGGATGTGAATCAGAGGAGGAGCCAGATAGAATTAAGGGGGTTGTGAGGAAGAGGAAGTGGGATTTTGACTGTGTGGAGAGTTTGAAGGGCACAGAGGCTGTTGATTGGGGTGAGGATGTCAAAGAAGTTTGGAAAGAGAAAGGCTGTGGATGATTCGGTTGTATCGATAGAGTGGAGTGAGCGATGCTTCCAAGTGTCTTCTAATCGTTGGGCTTCTAAAAGTTAAGCCACTGCATTTTAGACATTGTAATTCCATCTACCGCCTCTTATCTTTAAGAAAGACAACACAGCGTTTCGGTAGCTTATTAAATAAGTCTTCTAGAGTGTTACCGTCCACGCGAGAAAGATTCAGGGTGCAAATATGCAGATTGCGTTCACCGGCGATCAGCAGGCTCAGGTTCCAGTTCCCGGCGGTCCATACAGTAGGTATCCCTCTCAGTGGGGGATGCAAAATATCAAGCCTGCGATTCAAGAAAGCATTTGATGTCCTCCAGCAGCGGTCTTCTTCTCCTCGTTAACGATAACAGTGCTGGGCTGGCTGATAGTATCTGCCTTTGTCTTCTCCCAGTCGTCGTTGCAATGATTGAAGATAACGGTCTTGTTCTTGACTAACTTCAAGTACTCAGTTCGACAGTCATTGAGGAAATCCTTCAGCACCTTTGAAGAACTGTCTATGCACGAGATAGAATTCTCTCCTTTTGGGAAGACGCGATTCTCACTCTGCAGGCTCCGAATTGTGAGGAAATGTTTCTTGTGCCAGAAGAAAAAGGTCCTATTCCTAGATAAGTACTGAAGGTGTTTCTTCTAGCTCCCATTTGAGTGGCCGTCGGCGAACCCTCTTTTTCTCGCACCCACGCTAGCAAGAGAGGAAGACGCATTTTGGGCAAATATTGAGAGGATAACCAGGCAATAATCATGTCGTATGCTTCATCGGTATCAGAAACGTGGACAGTAGGCGCTGCCGATTGTTAGAAAGTGTTACCAGTTATTCAGGGAGTCACGAACTGAAGTAAGTCTCGACGAATGCCTTCAAGTACTTGTAGGCATATCTACCGAAGAACACGGCGAGCCCACAAATACAAATCATCTGAGCATAGATATCCTTGTTGCTAGCTTGAAGCTATTGAGAAGTGGCAGAGATATTGATGAAGCCAGGAAACAAGATGTCCACAATAGATATTGGGTAGGATGGAACTTATTGACGGGTTGCCATTCTGAAAAGCGTTGTAGAGAAATAGTAATGCAAAAGCTAGATGGAAAGCACGGAGCTAGTCTAGATCTGATTGATCGGAAATGAGACTGAATCTGTCCTTGATGAGCATCCCTATAGATATCGAGGGGACTGCTTCCCTTGTATAGACTTCACATGTGCACCTCACCTCATAAAATCCTCCTTGGCAGATCAACAACCGGGGACGTCAACTGGGAAGTTGACGAGGAAGGCCGATACTTCAGGATCGACTAAGTACAGCCTTATGCAGTTGCCGGTCGAATATTTCAGGCGTCTCAAATTCTAGATTGCCAAAGGAAACGCGTCGAGGAAGTCAGTACGTTTATATAGACAAGCCAATCCGATGCAAGGCTTCTGGCATTGCTGGCAAAATGGGCCTTGGCTCGTCCGGAAATATGATCATCTGGAACATGAAATATTCACTCTGCCTAGGAACGTGGAACTTTGCCCAAACCTAAAGTTTCAACCCTGAACAGGACATACATTTTTGATCCTTAAATTCAACTGATGCAGTCATGTGACTGAAACTATGTAGCCCCTATTCTGGCTTCGCTTGACCACGACCATCGAGACCAAAAGTACAGTGTGCTACCAACAGTGACCATAACTGCCGGACGGAAAGTGATCTCAGTCAGACTTGGTAGACTATCACTGGACGGTCAACCCAATTTCACTACGGGTTTGACTGCATCTCTGTGTCGGTGGTATGTGGGATGGAAGGGACAGGCAAAGGCAGTCAACACTTCGATCGATCATTAATTGAAATATGAAAAAGCAGTTTATTTATATGTTTAATTCTTTTATGCTTAGCTTTTGCAATTATAAGTAATAAAAGCTAAGACTTAGCTTTTTCTGAAATTGTTCTGGACCTAAAGGCACGAAAGCCAAATTTGTTTTTTTTTAAACAAAAACGGGCATATATTGCTATAAAATAAAATTTGTCGATGGCAAGCCGACTTCCCTTTCCTGTTTCCCGCAATCAATCCTTCTCAAGCAGACCAGACTCGACGAGCTTCTCGCACTCTATCCGCATCGCCGCACAGTAGTCCGCGCTTAATGAAACTGTGGTAGGCATATTTTCAGCCCCAGGAAGAAGTGCCGTCTCCCTCGATAGATCGCTTGTAGACGTGTAAGACCCCCTCCAACAGCGGTTGATAACGCGATCGAGCGTGTCATCCTCTTGTATGCGAGGGAAGATGTTTTCTTTGAAGAGATCGATAACGTCAGTCTCGGGGTCGTCAAGATCTTCATATGGCTCGAAGCCCCGGGTCATGAAGTACACCAGAGAGCCGATAGCAAACTGCTCAGTCTTTGGACCGTAGAACCCAAAGCTCCCTTCGCCAATACCGTCTTCGGGTCGAAGACGTGCCCAAGGGGGTGCACCACCATACGATCTCGTCCCAATGCGCTCGACACAGTCAAAATCAACCAGCTTGAAATGATCTTCGGCGTCAATGAGAATGTTTGTCGGGCGCAGGTCACCATGTATGAGGCCTAAAGACTCGAGCCACGCAACCGCGGCGCACAGTTCAGCGGTCCAGAGTTCGATAAGGTGCCTGTCCTCTCTCTTGACCACCTCAACGAGAATTTCCCCGCTCCTTTTACCTGGTTTTACCAACAGTCCTCTACTTCCTGCTTGGGCAAAGGCTGTTACCAGAGAGGATACCAGAGCTCAGCCGTGGAAGAAACATATGATTGCCGACAATGATCCTCATTTCGCAGAAGGAGAGGAACTTTCTATCTTCTACAAAGCTGGCATGACGCTCTGTGCTGGGGAAGGAAGCCTTGCTGCATAAGAAAATGTAAGTCGTCCATCCTGCCCAATAACCGCATCCAATACTTATGTCAACGCCCAGAGATGGAGTCGTGCGAGTTGAGGTCATCATGTCAATTAATGCTTTTCATTGGCGGTCGGGCTCGAGGTAGTAGCATCAGCAGTGTACTGAACTTCAGGATGGCAGATAGACCACAGTCATTCTCCTCGGTCCAATATCAGAATTTCATGATCTCGTCCTAGTGATGTGCCTGGTCCTAGTTCACAATCCGATTGATTATTAGTCGTTCAGTAATTGACATGAAACCCTGCATGGCGAAACTCCAAATCAATTAATGAAATGTTGCGCCCTATGCTAGGCTCCAAATTACACTACTCTGTTGGTCATCCGCCAGTTTCATTTGCTGACGGTCTACCGAAACTTTTTCTAGTCTTTTTGACTTCTCATTCTCCCTCGCCTCTCACATATGATGCGGGCTAAATGGAGTCGAGCTCTTCCGAAAGCTTCCTCGTGCCATCGGCATCGCTCGACCTTTTCGATACTTTCACGAATCTTTGCCTTGTAATGTCATCAATATATGGTTTCCAATGGAGAGGAATTAGACTCACTCTGAAAGCTCTAGGTTTCCCATCAGATGGTGGGTAAGCCCGATTGTGTAGTCGCTTTCGATAGTCATTTCACCTTCTGGGCCATAGATCTTCTTTAGATCTCCCAATATCTCAAGATGCGAGACAAGTGCTTTAGCCAAATCTCCCGATTGTAGTTCAACGCATGCAATATCATAGAGAAACCACCAGTATCGTCCAGATCTCCCCTTTTCCTCTGTTAGGTCGACGCCAAATTGCCAAACGAATAGCCTCTGCGTAATTTCCCCGATACATATGAATATTAATGGTAGTATTATTGCCATATTCAAATGGTATTTGGCCCTTGTTGCTCCGCTGTTGGACTTGGCGAGGCAGGCCTCGAAGGCGAAGGCAATTCCGGCTGTTTCAAACATGTTACTCTGCAGGAGCGATCCCCCTTGATTGTTGTACTGAATGTAGTAGAGAAGTTCTGAATCGGCATCTATTGGACGCATGGGATTAAGTCGATATCTCTAAATTTCCAAATCCAAGACCTTTCTGCGAATCGTCATGCCTGTTTACTTCTTTCGACAGTGGCAGGTTTTGGGCTAATTCCCATTTGGTCGAGGAACATGACCATTGTAGAAAGGATATCAGCATGGAGCTCTTCGTTCGTATCATAGTCAAATCTTGCAAGATCAGCTCAGCAGTTGTGAGAAATTTGATCCCATCTTACGTTGCGGGGTTCCATTGCTCCCAGAGATGAAATCAAGAGTTGTGGGATTCTCAGATGCTACCCAGAAGTGACAATCAAAATCCTTCTGGTATGTGAAATTGTACCCGACAACAAGCTGTGTCTTCCCAATACTGCCCATACCATATGCAATAACCCATATTCGGCTCAACGAGGATCGAAGGTTGAGTCTTGTGAATCTGCTTGTGCAGAGTGCAGAGTCTCAAAAACTCCTTGACCAGAAAAGTATTCGATGTCTCCGTACCATCGTACTTGGCGGTGATAAGGAAGGATTCCGAGTTGAGGGAGGAACAACGTGTTTCCTGAAAGCGAGCTTGGTGTACTCTTCGAATTCCTCTTTGTGTTTGAGTAGTCTGGTCTGAACATTGCGTAATTTTCGTGGCGCTTTAGAAGTCCATATATTCTTGACTATGTTAACTGACCAGAAGTAAGCAGCCGTTCAATATCTCGAGGACGAATCGCACTCACGGACAGGACGTGACAGGACGTTTCAGCGTTTATTTGATTGCTCGGACGGAAAAATCGAAATAATCGTCGTAGATATCTCGGAGAAGGCGTCCAAGCCTCTTGTCGTTTGGGAACATATCCAGGTACTCTTTGAAAAGAGGTATGGCTTTGTAAAGGGTGGTATCTGGTCCCGCGCGCTGTCTAGATAGATTGAGAATCGACACACGCACTCGTCAATGGTCAGCTCCTCGCAAGTCTCGATCTCGCATCGGGCGAACTTAACTTCTAGACTGATTTCAACACTTGCCCCCACAGGATCTGCGCTCTGATGGTTGGAAGTTGCGGTAGTGATCGCTATCTCGAAAGATTGAACACGATTGAATAGAGGCAGGATCTTGCTTCGGATGCTGCTTGATTTACCTGCAGATCGTCTAAAAAGATCGCTGAGGGAAGTCTCAAAGGAGTCATAGTCGACAATCAAATCGACAAATGATATTTGCAACTGCGGCTTCTCTCTGGATGTTCTCCGTCAATCCGGGGTATGCCTCACTCCACAGATTGGATGCCATGTGTTCGTCAGGCAAGGACTTTGAAAGCATCGAGGGTCTGATAAGGGAAAAGTAATTATGTGCACCAGCACGAGGCAAGATAAGAGAAAGCGCGAAGTAAGAATAAGAGAAAGCTTTGAAAATGGAGATCGAGATGCAGAGACCAGGAAGGCATTGGCTTCCACAACAGAGGGTCTAGGGCCGGGTCTTACGTAATGGACCGGGTGGTGGTCCGTCTCAACAGCTCTAAAAAGACAAGGACCCGGCCCGTGGGTCGGGGCGGATCTGCTTCCTAAGCCTTATGGGGCGGGGAACCGGCCGGGGTGCTTCGGCACCGCCCGCGCCCCCCCTACTGCAGATCGTGCAGCTTTGACCACACGGAACAAATAAGAATAAGAAACAGAAAAATGATCTCTATGATTAATATGAACACAACGAGAACTGTCATAGCTTATCAATGTTAGCTTTCTAAAAATAATATCACAGGATAAAACATGAAATTTGGCTAAAACGCAAATAGCTTTCCAACATTAGTCATCTAGTCATCAATCATCACGAATAGAGCCCAACCACGCGGAGTAATCCTGCAAAGAAAATCCACCTCGATATCAACGTTGCTACTCTTGCTCCGCTTCATCCTCTTCCAAACCAGCAACAGAAGAAGCGACGGAATTTGGATCCCGCAATCAATTCGATTCAAAGATGTCATGAGGATCAGCGTCTGGAAAAAAGTGGTGGATTCAGGTCGTCTTTCTTCCGTTGTGCTCGCGCTGGTCGTCGGACGGTTGATTCGTCGGACGATTGATCCCTGACCACCCCGAAGTGTTCCCACTGGGATGGTTTTCCCAGAACCTAACAGTCGGTGACCTCGCTGTGAGTGTTTTTGTCCCGTCGTCGTCGTCGTCATCGCCGCTGTCGTCGTCTCGAAAATCTGGATCGTCTGCTCCCACATACCGACCATCGTTAGTCTCCTTGAATAAGTCTATGTCAACCCCGTAGTCCAAACACTGCATTGCTGACCACCGTCTTTGGGGATCACGTTCCAGCATCCTCATGAGAACTTTCAGCACTTTATCTGATCTGTGATCGTATAGCCCCTTGAGAAGCGTACTGGCCCAGTCCTGCACCCATTGACGGTAGTCGTCATCCGTGACTCGACGGTCCCTTTCTCTCCTTATAGGACGAGGTGGGGCGGCCGGCATATTGTAGAAGCATGTCAGCACCATAACGCCTGCCGACCATATGTCCACCTTGAATCCGTAGCCAGCGCTCTCAGTGTCACACATGCCTGGGAAAATCTCTGGGGCCATATATTCTAGCGTCCCACAGAAAGTTTTCAGGAGAGTACCATTATCCTCCTTGACCTTGGACTCGCCAAAGTCAGCAATGGCGACGGTAAACGGATCATGCTTGACCAGGACGTTCTCGGGCTTAAGATCGCGGTGTGCTACGCCATTCTCATGGAGGTGACGGATGCCGTCTAGGATGTTTGCAAAGGCAGTGGCAACGTGGTTCGGAGGCACTTTGGCGCGGTCCAAATGCCCCAGAGGATAAAGCTCCATATAAAGAACGGGGTTGGCGGTGTCAACGAAGTCTATTACCTCTACTATGTTTCGCTATTCAACAGTCCGTCAGTACGTACGATCGTAAAGAGACATTAGTATAGAATACTTACGTGAGGATTGTTCTTCATAATGGTAAACTCTTTCCTTATCTCCTTGAGCCACGGCTCGTCAACCTCGTAGATTCCCTGAAACTCATCTAGCTTCCTCTTCCCGTGGCTGGGGCAGTTGCGTGGGAAGTAGCGTTTGGCGGCGTAGTGCTTCCCATCGCGCAACTTGATGGTTCTCCAAACTTCACCAAAAGATCCTCCTCCAAGCCTCTCGTAGTCCAAGTAAAGGGGGGACGTATTCGGAGTTAGGTCCAGGCTTGGGTTTTTGGTGGACGGAACGCTTGCCAGGCCAAGGCTTGCGAGGGGCGGATATCCACGCTTACAGTTCTCGATGAAGGCCCGGAGATTCTGGATGTAACGAGGGTGTCCTTCTTGGTGGTTGGGAAACTCAATATTAAAGGCCATTTGCCCTACATGGATCGTGATCTTCTTTCCTAGACTTATGGCCTCCCAGCCAGGCTCGTAGGAGAGAATCCACGTGTCCCTTTTTCGTATCTGATCCGCCATTTGATCATCATAACCAACTGCGGTCCCGTACGTGCTATGGTCATGAAGCCAGATCCAGAGGTCGTCGTCGATGGTGATATTACAATGGCTGGAGCTGACCAATTTTGTCCCTCGATAGCCTAAGACAAAATCGGAGGTCTCCGTCTTCGTCCCAAGCTGCCACATATGTGTCGGGTCCTTGAGGATATCGTCGAGTCCGAGTCGGATATAGTTAGCCGGGGGGGTATGAGGTCGAGCACTGGCAGGATTCTCATCTTCGGGGCCCGGCGTCGACGCCCGACTGGGAATAGTGGGCTCCTCAGCGACGCTGCTCGGTCCGGGCGTGCCTGTGCGGAAGCGCTTGGCATTAATGGAGAGCCTAATGGCCGTGACGGAGTTGCCCTTGTTGTCGAACGGGGTGAGGATGGCGAAGGTGTTGTAATCAGACATCACGATACTGTAGATAGATTTGGGAGGGGGAGGGGGGGAGATAGAGAGGGCAAGGAGTCGATGCAAACCGCCCAGAGGCTGGCACTTTTCGGTATTGATATAGGCAGCATGGTTAGCGTCTAGGCGCTGGGGTTAGGAGGCCGCTCGCTACATCTTGGCGGTGGGACGGGGCGCTCGACTAAATTTAGGGGCCGTGTGGTGGAACGTGGGTGGGAAGTTGCCGTATGACCGTCCCCCCCGTACGCCGGCGTCACCCTGGGTTGTGCAGCCTGCCGTCGCTCGTTCTCGCGACGATAATCCCTAGGCCACACGTAGCACGGGCTTGGACGCGGAGATCGGTGGGGTTCTGCAGCACTATCGGGTGGCGCCTTTCAGTGGCTGGCACGCTACGCCCCAGGGGCCACAAGGGCCACAAGGTGTCGGAAGGTGCGTGTAACTATGTTGTACAGTAGGCGGAGCAGGGGGGCGGGCGCCTGCTTTAACTCCGAGTTGCCAACCAGCTGGTACCACCACACCTCGGATTCCTCCTGCTTTCCTTCTCCTCCATAACAATCAATCACCACAACCCGTCGTGGGCACAACCCATCGTGGGCACAACCCTGTCTGTCACCTCTTCACCTCTTCACCTCTTCACCTCTTCACCTCTTCACCTCTTCACCTCTTCACCTCTTCACCATGGCTTCTCCAGCTTCGGCAGCTTCTCCAGCTTCCCCAGTTGATGATTCTTTTATTGACGACCTCATAGCCCGTCGAACCCAACATGGTACATCAATCCAAATTTCGGGATTTGCGGACCTCAACGCCTCTCAACAAACTCAAGTCCTCGCTCGACTACGGTACGTGCATAAGAATCTTCCTATTTGTTTCTCCAGGTGAACCACGCTAACATGGCCTGTTTTCGCGCTGGGAAGGGAAGCAGAAGAGAGAGGAGAGCTCGTCGAACCTTTTGATCAACGGCCGATTCAGGAAATGCTGGAGTCGCTCGAGTCAGTGAATCCTACCCCTATAGATATATTCGTTGCATTAATACGGTGATATCATAGTAGTTGCTTAACACCACCGCCTCCTACCGAGGAAGAAATGATTATCGAGAATCGAGACTATGAGGCCAAAGCGCGACGAGATCTAGAAGCCGAAGGCTGTCCTCCTTGCTATCCTCCTGACCTTCAGGTTCCCCTGCAAGATATTCCCGAGGAATATCAGAAGATAATATCATATTGGCGACTGGCCTCTTTAATGAAGGATGTGGAGCTTCTGGCCCAATTTAGGGACTGGGAACGATTTCGGGCCTACCAAAAGAGAGTCCGACACGAATATGGAATGCCAGGAAAAGTTTTCAGCGAGTATGTGGATTATGTGAACGAAGTACGCCAAGAGTATGGATTAGAGGGAGGAGATATGCGCGTGCGATACAGCTTAGAAGAAAAGGATCGCACGCTGGAAAACTGGGTTGAGTTCCAGGCCTACCATATTCGATATCACCTTAAAGAATTGGAGAAAGAGGCAAGGGATCGAGCAGCAAAAAAAGAATCCCTTCAGAGAGATCTCGATAGTGCCGACGCCGCAATATCTCAAAAAGCGGCTAGGCTTATAAGCGGCAACGAGCCTACATGGGGGTATCAAGATCGGGAGTTGGAATCAGAGAAATATTTTCTACAGTGGACTGAAAAGCAGCGCATTGCGATGGATTCCCGGCACCTGACGTCTGACAAAGTAGACCATGATGATAGGATTCCGCTATCGAAGGCAGTCCGAAGAGCCTCTGTTTCCGACCGTCGGAAGAGGCAACCAAAACGCCACTCAGTCTTGGGCGATCCAGGAACGTCAAAACGGAAACAAGATGTACGACGCCAGAAGCCCAAGCCCGCACCTCCTGCGACAGACGTCAGTCCTCCAACAAGTAATGCCTCGCAGGTACCAGACAGCCCAGCGACAAATCCTCGGCGTGCTAAGACTCAGAAACCGCGCCATCTGCTCGCTCCGCAGAAGATATCTAAGGCAAAACGATTCCGTGATACCAACGGGAAATCAGGAGCAGCATCGCGACGACGCGCAATTGGGCAAAAGCGACCTTCAAAGGCACAATCACAGCCTGCACTGGCGGAGGTTACGACACGCAGTGGGCGGGTGTCACGGCCACCAGTGAAATGGGTGCCAGTGTGAGAGCCGCTCGTTCCTTGCAAGATTACCTTGACACATTATGACTCGGATGTGTGCTAGCGACCACAGTCAATTCAAAGGCCAATTGTCGGGTACACAACTCTAATTGAGCTATGGTCAGATGGTACTGTGTCGTCCATAAATGTGTTAGGATGGGGAGGTCTAGGAGGAGAGATATGGAGGCATGATTAGGATGGCTAAGATGAATGGGTCAGTTTTGAGGTCTACGTTAATTAGGATTAAGAACCAGGGAAAAGGATGATGATAAGGGACGTAATGAAACTTTGATGGGCGTCATTTTACGTTTTATGTTTTACATTCTAGATGTTATAGGGACTCTTACCGCGTGGAATTAAAGCCGTTTATGCGATAGAACTATTTGGGTCTTGACTTTCTCCATTGCCTCAGGTAGAATTGGGGTTCGATGCTTCAGATTCGCTCATTCGGTGCTACATCGTTCCCTACATCTCTCTTCTTCAATTTTCATTTCATCACTCCACAACTCCAGGTGAATTTCTCGATCTCTTGCCGTCCACCTTCAGTCTCTAACTGACGAATTCTTCAGAATGGTATGGTTCCGACACAAGTACTTCAACAGTAACTCCCAGACCAGACACGCTTTCGAACCGCGAGACTCTCGAATACGATCCATCTAACGCGGCAGCGAAGTTTACTGAATAGATATACAGCAGAAGGGATTTATATCTCCTCGGAGAGAACGTACCCGATGGTCAGTACAATCGCAACCAACTTCCACCCAAGCTACCTTTTATTAGGCTCTCAGTCTTTCACTCGTACCAAACTTCTACACTTAGATCTACTCCGGCTCGGATCTACGTCTGCTTGCTGTCTGACTTCTGTCGCATTCCTCTACGTACATTCATTGACCACTACAGACCCCACCCATGTCGGTCTTCATATGCACGCTACACCCCCGGGTTTACATTTGTTACTGACTCTCTTCCTTCAACTAATACTCTTGCATTCGGCCACGATGGTATCTCCCCTCTACATACGCCAACCAATGATCATTATTCCTCTTCCCATCAATCATTAACCTCGGCGTAGCAATGCAAGTAGAATCTAATCAAACTTCTCTGGACATCATACTACGTACAAATTAGGATCGTCCCTTTCGTTGAGGCATTTGGGCTTACGAAACCATGAGACTGTGTCTCGTCTTACATCTTCGATATTTTGGTTTTATGCAGAACCATTCAAGTGAAGTCGCTCGAACAGAGATCCTCAAAATGTGGCTGTATTTCAGCCTGACCAGTAGCAGTCAAAGGTGGCCTTATGCGCGGAAGATCCATCTCGGCTTTTATCATTCAGATCCATGACGGTAGATGTCCCCTTAAGGAGGCATTCTTGAAGAGTCGATGCAGCTTCGGTGACTACTACGAACGTATAGTAAATGCGATTGGCAATGACGATAGCGCCATGGGCCAATTTACAATATGCATCGCGCTCTTTGGACTGGGCAAACTGGGCTTGCAGTCTGATAACTTCGCTGTCAGCATCGTCCGATATTTCGATGGGGGTAAAGCTTTCAAGGTGGCTACAGCGACGCGGTTGTTCCACCTCTTGGGCGAACGATGATGCTTGGTAGGGATACTGCCTGCCGAAGGAGGGCGATGCAGACTGGAAGATGAGGTCAAACTTGTGGAGGAACTGTACATGGCTAGTACGATAATCTGCGAGGAGGCCGATTGGAGGACCCATAAGATTGTCTATCAGTTGCTGACTGAATCATCCAACGCAAGGGAAAACTTAGTACGTCGCCATACTTCTCCTTCCTCCCTTCCTTTCGGTAAAACCAATTATATATCAACCCTTGGTCAATTTCATGGCCAGAGGTCGGCAAGCGAGCTACATTGATTAATATCTGCTCTCATGGTCTGGGTCTTGCTCATACGGATCATTTAGTCTGTGGCTTCCATGACAAGTTCTTCATCGACGGCAAGGACCATGATCATACTGCAGCGAACCTACCTGTCTGCTACGATTTTCACTGGCAGTGGCTGTATAGCAACAAAATCCTTGGGGTCCTGGGAGATATTATTGCTAGTGATAGTGGAAAGAGTGCTGGCATTGTTCTCCGAGAGGACATATTCAAATCGCCGGGCGTGAAGTGAAGCTGCACTAAGACCGCTGACTATCCTAAAGATAGCAATTTCACACGCGGCTACTCAGTCTTAGATGATCATTCCCTCCTCTCTCTAGAATACCCTCTATAGATGATGGTGCTACACAAGGTACTACTGCTATCTTTATCAGGACTTCGGTCAATGAGATGCTCATCTGGTCGAAGGCATTCATGGAAGCAGAGAGCGAGGATATCAACTCGAGAGTTACCGCAGGTGAAGCCAACCACGACTCACTGCGACATATGCAGCTTATGGGGCAGACCTATTACTCTCAAAGGGACGGGCTACGAGAATTCGTATGGACTCGGTTGATTCCGCTCCGCCACATGCTTCCCTCTTCATAGCTTGGGTCCATTGGTCCCAATTTCGCCCCTCTCAAAGATCCTCCAACTGTCCTTGAAGCAGGGCCACCAGGCTTGGCTATTGCGCATTATAGTGAGTTCAACGGATGCTCGACGGCATGCTACACGTTTCCCGAGACGAAGAGTGCGGTCATTGTGATGGGCAACTACTCCGGGGCGCGGAGATCCCATAGATCTTATTGCCCAGACGCTTTTTCGGAAGCTTTGACATGAAACCACACGTGGAACTTGAAGATTATGCTCTAAAAGCATCACGAACATCCAGTATGCTCTGGTCAGTGCTGGTGGAAGAGTGGATTTACAACCGCGTTCAAAACACCCAGCATGGTTCTCCTAGGGCATATCTTACTTATTTTCGAACAAAGCTTATTTTTTATCAATCGAGATTTTCGAGCTTCGAGAGCCAGAGAAAGGATGCGGGCTTAGTCTTGAGCTCTTGGGATTCACCTTTAACGGGTTACCATGTCAAAATGTGGCACTACCACTATGATACATGAACATTTCTGCCGGATTCCAGATATGATGCTCTTTACAAGGGTCTGGAAAACTTCCTGCTTCTGCCAATGCTACTGCTATCGTTTATTCATGACGAACATGGATCGATTACTAGTCTGGATTGGGACTCGCAAGCAGGCCTTTGTGACGGCGGGATCGATAAAATTATTGCTCCTATTCGCTTCACCCTTGATTCACAAATGATCTTAGGGTACTCTAAATATACGCCTGCGAGGCTTATCTGCAATGGTATTCTTGGTCGCTAATTGTGAAAGCTGACATGCACTGTGACTTCTTAAAATGACTTGTCAGATGTTTGTTTTTCCGGCGACACAGACTTATTTGTCAGTGGAATGTGCAAGGAGAATCCCACTAACCATCACCGCTTCACACAGGAAGGCCCAACAATAGTGAAAGTTTCTATCATTACGATCGTATATACAGAAATGAATCATGCAAGCATTCTACAATGCAGAACTTGTTGTCAGATTATGCCTGCTCTATATTTGTTTGATCAACTGCGGACCCTGCTAGTTTTCATCCGGATTCATACTTGTTTGTAGGGTGGCTTGTTAATTGATCGACGCTGATAATAAAGTTTTGACGCCCAGAGAAAGTCCAAAGCTTTGCGATTTGCGCAGACTTGGAAAATCTAAGCGCCATCGGAAATCGTTATTGGCCTGTAGAGTTCGTGCACACGACGGGAGAATGCAGTGCAAAACATACGTACTATGATGTATGGCACACAACCATTTTTGGAACCCCGTGTGTCATAATTTAGGGTAAACAGGGGTGGTATTGATGTAGTATAATGACAGGTGCTAGCTCTATAGGCTAATCTAAAAAACGAAGTCCGAATTCTTTACTATCTATCTATTACAGGCAACTATGAGCTCTCTTCATTGGATAGAATTCCCATATCGTTGACATCATCTTCCTCGTCACTTCCGTACAGAATCACATCATTCCCCTCTCCAACATCGCCGAAACCCTCCTCATATTCCTCCTCACCGGAATCCTCACCAGAACTCTCATCAATTGCATCCTTAGACGTAGCCTGATGTTTGGGCACAGCATGCGATGGAGCCTTTCTTGGTATGGAATCACTTTCAGTCTTTCCGAAGAAAGGATTGTTAGGCGTCAATGGTTTGCCTTGACAAACATACCCCATGGGAGTATGCGTAAAGTCTTGACCCTTGCGTCTCATTGCCAACCATTCTTGCAAGAAAGTCATCGGTTTTGCCGTGAGTGCCCTACCCTGTGAGGGTAGCAGCGACTGAGATCCAATGTCACCTAGTCTGTCCGCAGTGGAAGTATCATCCTCAGTATCAATTTCTGTGAAGCTTGTAAAATCGTCAATGCTTTCCGCGAGCTCCACATTTTGTTCTCCCAGGCCTACGAATTCGGTGAGCTCCTGATACTCCTCATAGTTGAAATATAACCGCCCAGCAAATAAACCAAGCTCGATTTTAAGCCAAGATGGAGCTTCCCAAGACTGAGGTAAACTTGGTATGGCATAGTAGGAGAACTCATTGAAGTGAAGCATCTTTCGCGTGACTGGGGCAGCGTAAGTTAATAGATGAACAAGTGCCTTTTTCGCAGTTCTGACAATTGGAATGATTTGCTCGGCTTCTTCTGGAGTAATGACCAAAGCTGAGTCTGTCACAACGCTCCATAGAATCCAATTTACTGGGCGCTATTTGAAACAAAGTTAATTTAAAGCACACATAATTAGAAAAATGGTAAGTTCCAAGTCCATAAAAACTAGAGACAATCGCGAAGATTGAACTTACCAGGAAGTTGTCTAATCGTCGACCCATCGTATTAACAGTTCTTGTGAATTCTTGAGACACATAAAACTTGGATGTAGTTGCACCAACGTTGATTGCATACTTTCTCCCCAACTCAGTTTTTCTCAAGAGCAACAGCGCGTGCTCAGGTCCCATAGCTCCCGCCACAACTCTACCAGTCTTGACGAAATTAACAAGGTCTTTATGGAGCCCAGGAAATTTTAAAGGCGAGTAATGAATAGGCTTTTGCACCTCTCGAACTGCTTCAACTTCATAGGCAACCTCTCTCTCTTGCTCTACTTCCTGAAGGGCAACCCCGTTTACTGCAGTACCATTGTCTTGGAAGCCTCGACGCAATAATTTGAGCTCTTTCATGAAATTTTCGACCTCAGGAGAGAACTCTTTTAGCTTTGGTACTATTGAATTTGTCCTAGGTTCATACATCTGCTCCAAAGACTGTAACTCGGTCTGCCGCAGTACATCCAAATATCCATCTCGATCATACTCATCGGTAAGATAATTAGGATTTGCTAAAGATGCCTGAGTACGGCGACAGAAATCCGTGCCCTGAGAGTAATACAATGGTTGCAGCTGTTCAATTCCATTGCATGTCTGCTCTAAAAGCCAGTATATGACATCCCGAGAGTCAATATAATCGGTTTGCTTTTTTTGGCGAATGTCAAGGATACTTTGGTGCACTTCTGGAGGTGCAAAGAACATCACGGATTGAGTGGTAGCTAATTGTCTCAACCTCATGGCCGCTAAATAAAGGTCAGTGTCAATCCCTGACAAGATATTTCCCACGAACCTTGAACGGTGTGGTCTTTTGTCTGGCCCAGGCCTAAAGTTAACGCGCCTTTAGCAAAAGGCCCAATGACTAGGTCCGTGCCTCTGGTATGGCTCTCATCGAGATATAGTAAACAGTTATCTAGATTATCGGCAAATGGAGTAGCCAACAAAGGCACCTTATGACCCTTTCGATAAATCACCATGGGCTTGTTTTCAGCATCAAAATATACGGCAGCAGACGCTTCATAATCCACTTCAAGCCACGCTCTTGCTAAAGCGAGGTTATCCATTTCAAGGATCATTGCCCCAGCATCAATCAAGACTCGGATTTGTAAGCCTTTCAACCTGTGGAGGAAACCAATCTCAGTCAAATGTCTTCCATGATGATCTGATGCCTGTATATATTGTCGATTTCGCGCTTGAAGTAGATAAGTTAGGACTTCGGCGTTTGTATGGGAAAGCCCAAGCAGATCTTGCTGCTTGATAGTCAACGGAAGCATAGTCCTGTTATCATTGGTTCCGCTGAATCCCGTCGTCAATGCTTGTTCATAACTTTTACTTTTCAGATTCTGCTGCCCAGTGGAACTTTGGGGAGTAGATGTGAATAGAGGAATGTCCCATCCAGACGCCTGCAGTTTAGTTCGGAATTGCTTAGAATGTTTGGGGAAAACAAAACTGTTGAGAAAGTAATCAATTACGACCACATTGTAACGGACATGTTTCCAGATTTCAACTAGTTGGCCTTCATCATCGACATTAATTGCGTTGGCATCTCTTAATGAATCAGGCAGATTCTGCGACGTGTGAGTCCACCGGTCATATTGACTTGACGGATCGTCCGACTTGAGAACGCTTTCAAGACTCTGGCGCAGCTGGGAAAGGCTAAGGCCATCGTAATAGAAGGCAAGGCAAGTAAAGAGGATACCAACATCCGGATGTCCAAACTCAGAATTATCGCTGGGTATTCCTTTTGCATGAAAAGGGACAGCGATTGGATCTCTACTGGGGTGAAGACCATATTGAACATTCCATCGCTTTTTCAGAGTCAAGAGTAGTATTCTGTGTACGAGTAAGCCTCGGAGGAGGTAAATGTTTTGCCTCGCCGCGGGCTTATCTGGAAACATATTTCTGATCCGCTCAGTAATTCTGGGTTGTATTTTGGCGCTTGAAATGAATTGTCTGATTGTAGATCGGTCAGATCTATTACAATCTCTCGTTGGTAGCAATACTGTCCGGCCACTACAAACATCATCGACTATTCTTGCTAGAAGGGCATCCTCAACATCTTTCCGTAGTAGGAATATGATTGGGAAACCGCCTTGTCGCTTAATAACGTCAATGCTTTGAGGGAATTCATTTTGGAGGTTGAACAAATGACCTTCAACAAGACCTAAGACAGCCTCGGCTGCCTCCCAACGGTGTGGAGCGCCTTCCACGGTTGATTGTGACCCTGATGGATATATAAGCTGAGTACGTACCGCAAGCGTATAGTCGGATTCATCAAGTACATCCCTGCATTTACGTGACAGCCAAGTCTGGATTTTGATCATCGGTATAGCCTCCGAAATGCGAGAATCGATTAGCCGCTGTCGCCCACTCAGCATGAAAGATAACATATGTTCTGGGAGCGCCAGGATAACACCAGAAGCATTGAGGATATCCTCGTGGATTTTATGGTATATTTTGATTGCTTCGGCCTTGGTAGATGATTTCCTGGAGAACTGGACATGTCGTGTCTCGCGACCAACCAACCCACCAATCCGGGAGTGGAGAAGTCGGGCTGATTGAAGAAGGAGCGGCTTTGGAACAATCACCCTCAAAAGCCTCTTACTATCTGCTAATGCTGCAGCAACCATAGGTATGATACATGACGTTTTGCCTTACAAAATATTAGCATGTCAGGTATCAGCTGGGGATATTATCCAACCTTGTCCCATATTCATCTGTAAAACAGAGTTAGATCTAGAGATAGGAGCTATTGTGGCAATAGCAACATCAATTTGACCTGGCCTAATCAAGAAATTGGCATCGATTTCAAGCAGGAGCCAATCAGGGTTTCCTCGCGGATCCCAGTTGAGATGTCCTTCATTCTCTTGCTCTTCCCTGAATCTCTGATCATTCCCTTTTTTATAAGCATTTTCTAGTCTCAGTAGTCGTTGCAATGATGTGATAGAGATAGCATATATAAAAATACATTCCTTCATCCCATCACCAAAGGCAAGGCCCGCTGTCGAGCGGAGCAATTCAAGAACCGTAATTGGTGTAAGGCATGGCCAAAGATTGCCAGACTTTAGCCATTTAGCTCTTGGATCTCCTAGCTCAAATGCATCACAGATATGGCGAAAGTTCTGACGAGATACAGATCGAGCTTTTGCAATTTGTTCTGGTAATGTGGGGAAAGCAATCGGTTGTAGAATTCGACTTGGAATGTTCTTGACTAGCTTCAATGCTTCGAGACTTTGCATCAGATCGTGGCCATAATTCTGCCTCACTGTTGACGATTGAGACTGCGACAGGGTACTGATGATTGTTTCAAGTTCCTGGATCTCGCTGAATGTCGATTGCATTTCGGATTCTACATCGACAGACTTCTGTAAGGTTATAGGCAGCCGACTTTCCTTCAATGTAACTGTTCGGCCACACGAAGCCTCAATTATGTTCCCTTTTGGGACTCCATTAGGTGAAAATGAGCATGTCTTGCGTATAAGATCTCGTGAAAGTGACGGGACCTCAACACCCTGTCGTCTTCTGGGAAGTACTTTTTGATCCGGAACATTGATTGGCGAATACACGAGGTCAGAATCTGAGTACTGGCAATCTAGGACCAATTGAACATCCTTGATGTATTTAGATAGTTCCAGGTTTTGGTACAATCGTTGCCACTCAGGACGGATAACTTCCAATGCTTTAACGAAATCGATCAGGAGGGGCCTATAAAAGCTTTCCATTTCGATGTCTGGGCAAGGCCATTGGTCTAGAAGAAACTGCGCAAATTCTTTGCAGTCCTCTTCCTTTTGTTTTTCAAATGCTATTTCGGCCGCTATGAAATTCTTCCGTCGTTTTGATGTCATACTAAATCTATGAGCGAACAGTTCATCACCCTCATAGGATACGCAGAAAGGCTGCATAAGCTTAATAAGGGATTCAGCCTGGAGGACGCGACCGGACCGGAATTGAACGTAAGATGGCCACACAGGTGGTGTCAGATCCTTTAGTGCTCCAAAGATTGAGAATGAAATTAGCGTCCGAACTATCCTCATATCAATATCAGCGCGAAATGAAATTGTTGATAACAAGAACATCAGCCAGTATTTGTCTTGATGTGCCGCATAGCGACAGACATTGACTAATGCACCCCATTCGAGAGGAAGGTCAACTGCAAGTCGGTCACTTAGAAGAACTTTCTCAAACGTCCTATCGTATCCTCCTATGTTCGGCCATGTCTGGAGAATACCTGCCAAATCGAGTGTTGTCGAAATTTTCGAAGGGGGTTGATGAAGTAATGTTACAGCCTCAAGAACATTATTTCTTATTTGACTTTCCCAACAACCGTCTCGCGCATCGTAAGGCACGTCAAAGAACCCATACTCTCTAATGAAATCTGATGAAGAGCGCTCAAACACAAGTTGTCGTAGATGGCTACGTTCCAGTAAATGTAGATTCCCAGCAGGTTCTAGTGCGGGGAGGGGCGTTTTCTGAGCAGCGAAAATCATTAATTGCGCAGATTTCTCTAGGATTTTAGATATGACAGGCTCTAACGAGGAGGACTGGATACTAGCAGTCAATTCGTTATCCCAGGAGACCTGCTGCATGACTTTGATATCCTTTGGATAATATTCTCGACGGGGAGTTAACTTTGCGATCGAGGTCAGAATTTCATAATATGGAAGCCGAAGAGGAGTCCATGGTTGAGAGTAACCTGAACTCAGGCTATGAAGTGCTTCTTCCGTCCCAGTGCGTTTGGTCAATGGATCTGGAAGGACGAAGGATGTATAAGCATGCAATTGAGCTTTCAGGTAGAGAAGTAACGGCTCAGCATGACAGTCGATCCGCCCAAGAACATCATTGATGGTAAACTTGCCGTATTCTCCATTGCTATTGATATCAATAGCGACGTGAAGCTTGTGCTTCTTATAATGCAAATATCCCGTTGGAACAATGATGCTGCGTTGGCCGCTGGGATTGTCGATATCTCGTAACACGAGTTTTGAGTTGAGCCCATACCAGGTACCCGCATCTTGATTAGGATCGATTTCTTGTCTAAGTTGCGAAGATTGAAGAAGATTGTTTTTGTTCACCCAAAAGGAGAGTTCAAGTCGTCGCAATTCGACTGTCAACCCCCCCTTAACAGCCTCAAACACAGTCAACTGTTGCGCATGCTCAAATCGGTCAAAGATTCTAGCAACACGTTGAAAAACTCGACTTTGTGGGTCAATAAGGATCGAGGTTCCGCGCCGTTGCGCTTTACGCTGTGAGAAATCTAGTATCCAGTTGCTATGCTTTGACCTCCAAATTTCGGGTTTCTGGCGAACTTCCAGTAGTCCTGTATGCAAATCTAGCCAATGAACACAATTGTCCACGAGGCTTGCTGGGAGATCAAAACTAGACTGGCCCCTGAAAATTCTTGGAGGGATGAGCTCTAGAATAGCATTACCTTTACATGCATGGACAATAAGATCTCCATTACGGAAGCCAACATGAATCTGATGCCCCTCCTTCATAACTGCCAAGACATATTTCATTCCAGGAAGCGTTGAAGTATATGTAAGTAAGCTTTGGTTGCCAAAGAGCTGCTCTAGAATCTCCGACTTTCGGTATTCTAGGGGCAGCTTTCCAAGGGCTTGACCGTTTACAAGGAGGTGGCCTTCAAGCAAATGATAATGGATCGTTTGCTGCACAGGATTGCTTGCATCGATGAATACCGAAAGGACCCACCACTGGTCTGGGCTTGGTAGGAAATTTATAGCAGAAAATATTCTCCCATTATTTCCTTCTGGCTCGGGATATACTTTGCTAAGTATTGATTTGAGAGTGTCTGGATTAGCTTCCAGGCAATGGCGAAGAGCAGGACCCAGTCGATAAACCATTTTCAAGTCGCGAACAAATGCATTCTTCAGAATACGTGAGAGTGCGCCGGGATCCCCTACCAAATTGTTTTGCAGGACAATAGAAGCATTTATGAAGGAGAGAAGAGATGATGGCCCCAGAGACTCGGTGCCCTTAGTGTAAAAATCGAATGTTTTCCTGCAAAGCAAAGCAGAGTAAAACGCATACTGTGAGCACCTCAACGAAGCATCTACATTGTTAGTAGATTTCATCTCTTCTTCCAACATGTGCATCCATTTCAATGTTATCGATCTGGCTTTCTCGAGTAGTATGATTGCCTCTCGAACTATGTTTTCCTCAGGAGAAATATGGCATAGTCTGAGTGCGAGCAGGATGAACATTTCCATAGCATTCGTCTCGCGCCAATTAGAAGAAACGCCGTCTAAGCGGTTGTTCACTTGCTCCAACAGCCTCTTGCAAAAGGACACATCTCGAAAAACCACATGAATAGCTCGTAGAGGGTCACCATGAAGTGGTGGTCCTGCCTGAAGTGCCAGCTGAGAAACTTTGGACACTACAGCTTCAGAGCTGAAATTAAGGTTCGCGGACCCTAGTTCCACAATCAAAGTTGGCCAACGGCGGATCTTTCCAGAGAAAAGTGATTGAAAGGCCATGAACTCATGAATGTTGAGCCCCGAAGGGCATTTAGTTTGGCTTGCTATGATTTCATAAGAAGATGGCCCCTCGGATTCGACAGCGAAGTTGGGCGAGAACTGAAAGGACGAAAATGACGACTTTGGTGATATGGTGATCTGGCAATGATTTGCAAATGTAGGTAATTGATGCTCCCTCCCGGTCCATAATTTTGACTTGATATCAAAGTAACCCAACTTCAGTCCGTTTGGAAGACAGACATCCTCTAAATTGGCCGGTAAACGAACAGATGAATAATGCGTACTGAGAAAAGATTTGGTTGTGGATGCAAGAGAAAGGCTAAAGGAAGCTGGGTTCCGGTGGGCTTGTAGTTCAGAGTAGTCGCGAAGTTGAACTAATGGCGCAACCCCTTCAGCAGACTTGTTGGGATGTGCAAGGGCACTGAGGATTTTCCAAGTCGCATCACGATAGCTTGAAAATGCCCTTGGGCAACCAAGTTCAAATACTACAGCTTTGGCTTGAACAGGATTCGCTGGTAGAGGGTGTTCATGTACATTAATTCGCATTCGTCTCGACTTGCGTTCGAGATAGCATTTAGTGCATTGTCGATCATCATGCTCTCTAACAAGTGGTTGTAGGTCATCAGTCGTATAAAGACAGGTGCTCTCGGCGATGGTTTTGATGAGAGCCTCATACTCGTTGCTCAATTTCGCCCATTCTAACTTTTTTTTTTTTTCGTGCCTGCTCTGCTGAGTTCTTGATTTTTTGTTGAAGACGATGAAGTCCCAGCGTATCATTATCACATTCGTCGAAGTAACGTTCTGCAAAACAACCTTTCTGTGGATCATTGAAGACGCTCATTCGGGAGGAATTAGAATTAGCGTGACGCTCTTGAAGATAGACTTCAATCTTGTGCAGCCTCTTCATCTCTGATAATCGAGTGACCTGCAGTACGTCTAAGATATCGGACGGGAATGCGGGGTTGTAATCTTTCAATAAGCCAACCATACTCGTCATACATATATCCATAGACATCCAAAGTTCCATAATAGTCAAAATCATAACGCTTTTCTGCTCGGGGTTGAACTCGTACACGTCAGAGGCAGTGGCCAGATATTCATTGATTTTCTCTGCGAATCCCAGACATTTGCCCTCATAATCCACATTGGATACCAGCACATTTGAACAGTCATCCTCCATCCTAGCCTCAAGTTCAGAGAGCGCAAAATAACGACTGGCAAAGCCTATTGGATGATTTATTGCCCCTCTAGAAGAAGCATAATTTGAGGGTAGTTGGTGGAATGTAGGATGACTTCCAGGTTGCACGAGCGGGATTTTTAAAACTTGTTCTAAATAGCGACCGCTATTTGGAAGCGTCAAGTACATGTCTCTTCGGTCTGCATGGCGAGGTAGTGGAAGTATGGGTTTTTGGATAGTCTTTCTGAAGCTGGCCCAATCCGCCTCAAGTTTTTCGGTAGTTGTGATAATGACCTTTTGAAACATGGATCCGAGAGCTGTGAAGATGTATTCATAAACAGCCTTAGTACCTGATTCTGCTTGTTCTTTGTCAGTCTCAAGCTTACTGAGACGGCGGCACAGTTTTGCTTTGAGGAAGACCAGTGATTCGGGATGGAGGTGTTCCTTGGCTTCATCTATCATATCGGCAATCAATACACAAACAAGGAATTTGTAATGAATCTGGCCCAGCTCATCTCCAAATATACAGCATAGGTGTCTCTGGATTCCTACTCTTAGCACTAACCAAAAGGGCAGTCTTCGCCAAGGTTTTTCTGCTCCAGGAGCCCAGCAAACATCATCCCTGACGCGTTTACAAAGCAGTGATGGGAAGCAGCGACGTCCATTCACTTCTAGTAACGTCATGAGCATCTGCGTAATAATGGCAGGGTTAACTGTGTCTCGGCTTTCAACGGCGAGTGAGTTAGCCTTCATAGTTCGGGCCGCGAATTGCTTGATAGGTTCGACACTAGCTTGCTCCAAAAATACTGCCATGTTGTCTTGAAAATAAGGATCCGAGAACACTGTAAAGGGTATTGAGACAGCACAGCCCGGGAAGTTCCATTGCAAAGCGCTTTTCGAAGCCAGAACTTTCTCTGAGAGTGGCGATGCCTCAAATGCTTCGAAAATCACATTGTCCCCTTGTGAACTACTAACGTATTAACTAAGAAATGACTATGTATGAAGTCGACACTTACTTGAATTTACGTTGTATAGTAATACCTGCATTTTGCTCCGTTACATGAAGAATCAGGCAGTCATCTCTCTGAAGGCCGCGGAATTCAGCCAAAAGCAAACCCCTACTCAGCTTTCCACCTGCATTGAGCTTCTTGCAATTAAGAAGTGTGGACCGAATGTGGTCCCATTTTTGATAATCGCTGCCCAGGAGGTAGCGTAATGAGTCAGTAGCCCCCAGAAATCGTGATATGAGACCATGCTCTAATTGATCAATAGCAAGTTCATGCTTACCAGGAAGTTGCGGAGGCAGTGCTACATGATTGAATAAGGCCTCTAACAATATCTGATACTGTGGAGAAGAATCGTTCATGGATTCGACAGAGGAGTTGCTGAATAATCTCAGCAACAAGACCCTTAGTGAGTAAGAATTGCAGGAAATTTTCAAAGCTCGTGAACAGAAATGTCCGAGGAGTCCTTCAATACTAATCTCACCAAAATTAGTGCTGTAGCGTGAATAGACAAGAACAGGAGTTGAAGAGTCCAAGATGACGGTTGGAGGTTTTCGGAGCCGTTCTTCACTTAGTGATTGTAGAAGGGAAGAAGGGGAAAAAGAAAGTAAAGTGAAACGCTTCAGCCAAAGTCTCTATTCTCAAGAGATATTCACAAAGCTTTGAATTAAGTGGGGATCTCGAATTCGCGTGTAAGCCTACAAGGCAAGCAAACGCGGAAACAAATACCAGACAGCAAGCGAGAACTGACAGAGTCAAGGGTTATAATTGTGGTATTAGAGGAGGAAAGGACAAAGCTAAGCGCATTATGTGAAGTCCCGCAGCTTCGCTCCCCTACCACTTCAACGAAATTAGCGATCAAAATAACAAACGCGAAGTGCAAGTTCCCTAGCCTAAAACTCGGAGACGTGGACTCATCTAAATGGGACAGAGCGTGCGTTATTGGATCGGGGCAGGGAAAACTGCCGTTTGTTTGCTTGATTTGACCCCGGACATTGAGGGTTGAGAAGTCACAAGCCGCAACTGCATTGGAGGGCTGCTGTGAAATGTAGGGGTCGAAACCATATAACTTTTGAAGAGTTTTGATTAGTTAAATCATTTGCTTGAGTTCAGAGGATACAGCTTATGGGACACCTCTTACTGAAAAGGTACCTAGGTAATACATCATTCATTCGTTAATTTGGGATGATTACCGCTCTAGATACTACGTAATGCTGCTCATATTTAGAGTATTGCACATTTTTATGCCCGAATGAACATGCCACCACCACCTAGAATACCGAATATCATTGAAATAGCCAGGACCATCAATGCCGAACCATCAAACGCTGAAATTGACATTCCGTCACTACTTGTGGCAATCGCAGGGGAACTTGTTGTAGAAGCCGGACTTGTACCAGTTGATGAGCCAGTACCAGACAACCCAGAGGATGAGCCGGATGACGAACCAGACAAGGAGGTAGATGAACTGCTACTAAGAGACACAACAGAAGATGATGAGCCCGATGAACTGCTACTGAGAGGCAGAACAGAAGATGATGAGCCCGATGAACTGCTACTAAGAGGCAAAACAGAAGATGATGAACCCGATGAACTGCTACTGAGAGGCAAAACAGTAACAGAAGACAAAATGGTGACAGAGGCAGAATGAGAGTCCGTCGTCTTTCCACCTCCACCTCCACCTCCTCCCAGGACACCCGTGGCAGTTCCAGTAACCTGAATGCTACTTGCAACCCCAGAAACGTCAGGTATCGATGAAGCGCCCGCTTGAAACTCTACAATATTGCTTGAACCGGAGTTGAAGTTCGACTGGCCAATTGCAATTTGATTCGATTCGAGATCATAGACCACGTATGCTGAGCGTAAGAATGTATCCCCAAGCAAATTCGTTCCTCCGTCCGCTGGCTGAATCCCAAACCCGCACGGGCTGGTGAATGGAAGCTCCGGCAAATAACCTTCCGGAACAGCAAAGAGGCCAGTGAGAGGAAAAACTAGCTCACTGATGGGTACTTTGATCGTTGTGCCTGAAGCGCCACCAAAGCCATAATTGAAAGTCGTAGATGAGTTGCTTGTTGTTAAATCACAATCAACATAGACATTTCCAGTGTTGCTGACATCATCTACAGCCCCAATAGAGTCAAAAAGATCCTCTGCTACTTGATCAGGAAGGTATGTTATTGTAGTTCCAGAATCAAGTACTACAGGTTCCGCGAACGTCGCCGAACCCGAGAAACTCGTAACCTTCCCTCCAGACTCTACTCCAAACGATGTCAAGGCAATAATGAACTCTGCGTAGACCGAAGATCCATCAAGGGCCTGATCCGGCTGGATATCTAAAGCTGTAAGGCTTCCTACATACTTAGAGCTGTCGAGTCCACCGAAGATGATGCTACCAGTCGAAGCTTCTAGGTCGTCAAGATACAGACTGTACGCCTTGGTAGTGATCAATCCTTGTGAAAACATATCATCAATGATATTAGGGTACACAGACTGCGAGGCTTCATTCGTATCATATCCAATCCCTAACAATCCAATGGGAACCGTGGTATTATACGCAAGACCCATCTGTAGATTTGCGACCGTAGTACCTCCGATTACGAGATTGTCCGTAATGTAGTCGCCTTCGGAACCTGACCCATCCTCGTATTGGATTTGAAATCCGCCTTGGGCAATTACTGCAAGAGATGACGATTGGTCTGGATTGACTGTGATAGTTAGTAAGGAATCTTTGAGGGAGAATCCCACTTACAAGGAGTAGTACATCCTCCACCATCTTGATTCTCAAGTTCAGGACTCGTGCACAAGTCTGCGGTATTCGCCAACATCCATACATCGCTGCTACCCGTGTCGATGGCCAGTATCAGGCTCTGTGCAGGCGTTCCGACCGTAACCGCTGCATTGTAGCTTCCACCGGTCAGGTTGTTTGCAAGAGATTCAGTAATGCTAGATCGGGAGGAGAGGTGTCTTCTAGAGATTCCGCTGTGAGCTGGGTTCTTGAAGACAGGAAAAGATACAGCCGCGAGAGAACACGAGCTGAAGGTCGCAATCGCGAGGATCGAGGGGGGTAGCAGAGATCTCATGGCGAAATGTGGCAAAACAACAGAGAAGCGGAAATTGGTTCTGTGTTTGACAACAAACCTGGGAAACAATTACACATGGGGGCTGTCAACGTGAATAACAACTGAACAAAAAAACATAGGATTTTATAGCATGCATGTCCCCGCAAACGCCAACCAAACGGCCCTATTGATGTCCAGCAATGGGGCTGGTGGGGTGCGATGCTCTCTTTAACCCATCAAATTGGAGGTGCTCCGGAAGGCGATGCCGAAGATCCTTCAGTGTCCATGACGGCAGTCAAATGCGGAGTTGCGGAGACCGATGGAAGAGATGGCTCGGAGAGGAGAACGGCGATGTATATCTTGAACCCCGCGCCGGTTGTGGGAGATATCTTGGCTGACTAATCTGCCAACCCCTGAAAGTTTGCCGAGAAGGATATATCCATCCACGAACGTAGTCATTGGAACGCATTCTCTGCTGTCATGCTATATCTTTTCAAGAGATCATTTAGAGAGTCACTCTTCTATGTAGAGTATTATTTTAAGGTAGGGGCTTCGAGGGGAATTAGTGCTTACTGTACACTTAGAATGCTCTGGTATAAGCTTAATCGTAGCGGGGATTGAATTGATAATAACGCTCCGACCAACTATATCAAATCGCATAGCTATGTCCGTCTAAAATAAACAATTGCAATCACAACAATTTGATGTTTTGCTAAATCCATGGCCATGTCATTTTGATGTTTTCTGAATAACGCAGTACAGCGACAAACAGATATATATACTTGCAGCCAGTTCGATAAACGAAGATTTGGGGTCACGTGGTGGTTTACCCCTTGAGGACTTCTGCTAACGTATTTATCAACAAATTCTATGTCACAAAGGAATACCACCGAAGATTGATTTCATAATTGAGCATCGTTAAAAGTTCTCTAATAAAAGGAATCTAGTAGGGAGTCTGTGATTTTAAGAAATCAAAAATTCGCAGTGACCAATAACCGCCCCAAATTATGCTCCTTCCTTCTCGAATACGATCTCCTAATCCGATTTTCCATCTAATATCTCTCCTACCGCTCATGCATGAGGTAAATCATTCCAGGAGACAGGCATGACTTGGGAGACATTGACTGCGACGACTTTCCAGGCCTTATCCTTCTCCTTTTCAGCTTCATCATCCAAGTAGTCCTGGAAGGCCCGTGGGAGAGGAAAAGCAATACGCATACCTTCAACTTGATACTTGAGAGTCCAATTAGTGAAACTCAAGGTGTAGAAAGGCAAGATGAAGGCAAGTCTATGGTTGGAAAGATGCTTTGGGCTGGCTGCGGGACTGCGAATGTGAACTTGTAGAGCATCCAAAGATGGGAGACTCTCAAGCTTATCGACTAGCTCCTTGATCAGGCCGTACTCGTTTGAAGCCTTAATAGACTTGATCGAGGTGTAACTAGCTTTGGGAGCAAAGTTGATCAAGACTCGAATTCTCTTAGCATGAGACACGAATCCCGAGTTGCTTTTAGTGAGGGTGACAATATTATCGAGAACACATCGCAAGCTTTTTTCAACCTTCCCCATCTGGCCCTTGGCTCCCTTCATGACACCATCCAAGTTAATCACGATGTCAACCCAGTTGCGATTCCAGAAATTCTTCGTGTCATCGGGGCTCATATTCGAGAGTTCAGCCACGAAGTCGAAATATTTGGATGGAACTGCCTCAGTCTTGCCGTCTTTGGAGAAACCATGGATGACTTGCTTTGCATTATGATGGATTCCACTGGAGGAAATCACTACATCATTGTCATTGGGATTGATACGTCTGAGGTGGAGTCGAGAAGGTTGTTCATTCGTAGGGCGGACTACGCGTAGGGATCGAGAGCTAGCGGTGGTTGAGGAATCGCGGCTCGAGGCTGGGAGCCAAGTACGAGGTGATGATATGGTGGGAGAAGAATTCTTGGGGGTCGGGGCGGAGGGACATTGATCATGGAAGCGGCTCTTGGGATTGTTCTTTGTGCTTTTCATGGTTGATTTGCCCTATAAAGGGCGATAGTCAGGACGAGAAGGGATAGAGAAGAGCTATTGATGTATACGGAAGGGAAAGAGATGTTGTCGTGGAAGGCCGACTTACCCTAACAGGAGGAGCTTCTGGAGGAGGAGGGACTCGGATAGAGTGATCCTGTACTTGAATAGGAATAAACTGAGACATTTCAAGTGCTCAAAGAGATCGAAGGCGATGATGTAGGTGATGATGAACCTGATCAGGAGGTATAAGTACAAGAATTGTTAAGGTGTGAAAATGGTTGCTGAAAATTTATTATAAGGAAGAAGAAAGTTGTCCAGAAGGGTGAATCAGCTCTTTGAATCATACTTTATGACGCGAAGAGTGAATAAGGGCAAGTTCATTGATCATGGGGTTTTGCCGGGGAACTCCCATGTCACCGGTGAATTATATTTACAACTGGGCGAGATGCTTGAATAAATCATACAAAATGCAGTATGATAATGACCTCACTTTTATTTTATTGTGAGATGTAATTGATGCGAATATGATATACCAAATTTGACAACATGAAACATGCAAAGGGCTCAAGAGGTCAAATTTGGAGCAAATTAAGGACATCAGGAAGTGTTTTAATATAGGCTTCCATATATATATATTAAGAAAATGTAATGCAAAGCAAGCTGCTAGGACCTTGTGGACAACAAACCAGAACACAGCTCTAGCCTCCTGAAGTTATGTCCAAGACAAAACAACTGGTTCAAGCAGCCCAATTCCCGATTCAAATTATGGTATGTATGTCATACTCATCTTAATTTTGTCTACCTCGCTGACGAAATAATCTCATATCCCTCTTTAATTTCAGAGTGTGTATAACTTATGCATTAATATTACAATGGACTAGCAGGTTGTCTTGGAAGGTGACAGGAGCATTCAACGTAATTCGAATCTTCCTGGGGTCTTCAAGATCATTCAATTTATCGACAAGAGTTTGAAGGAAGTTATAGGTTCTGCTTTCGCGTCGTTGCTTGACACTGACTTTGATAGGCTCTGATGCAATGTAAATCGTAACGGAAATGACCTTAGTAGATCTGAATTCCTCTCCAAGACTGTCAAGTGCCTTGAGAATTCTGCCAAGGTATTTGTCTACCTCCTCAGACTTAGCCCAAAGCTCCTGATTATTCCCACTCAAGTGATGTCAATGTGAAAGTTATTCATCTCGAAGAAGGTTTGTCGCTTAGTTCCAGTTTTCCCACACAGTGCTGTGGCAATTTTGTCTTTGCCCTTGAATTTGATATTGGATGTCTGTAACATGAGTTCTATTCCAGGAAAGCCCATTGACAGAAACAAGGATATCCTGATCGTGTGGATTTTTTTTTCTGGTAAAAGACGTAAAACGTAATCTGCTTACGTGGAGCTTTGGTGGTTAATACTGTTGGAGGGTGGATGATGGATGAGGATATAGAGAGAAGAAATCATTGCTGAGGATGGGGAGGATAACGGGGATGGGCACATACATTAATAGAGACGCGAATTCTAGAATGAACGGACTGATTCCGAAAACGTGGCTCTCGTATTGTAATATTGAAGGTGCATAAGGGCGTTGAGGTGATCAAGGAGCACCAGGAGTACCAAAGGTCTGCTGGCAAATGCAGTCGAGATGAAGAATACTGCGTCACTACTAGTGCGTCTTAAAGGTGCTATTGAGGCTTTATAGTGCTCGGTTAAAGCTTGGCTAGGGCCCGAAGGTCAAGCCCTGCGCTAGTGAATGCGGGCTACTGACCTGGCACTTAACCACAGGTCGCGTGATTTGTGTCGACCGTTATAAAAGAGATACCTAAGAAGAGATTGGTGAATTTGGGTCGAATGGCCTGTAGAGCTACGACGTCCATGGCATTCAGATATCATATTCATTGTTGCATACCAAATGTTACGAGAGCAGTGAAGGCGAAGGGGGAAGAATTGAGCCATTCCAGAACCACGGCTATTGTTCTGTGAGGAAAGATAGCTGGTTGGAATCACTTTTATCTCCAATTTTAGGGGCTTGAAAATGCATATGATTTATAAAGCTCACGACAATCTCTTGGTAGAAGGTTTAATATTCATTGACAAACATGAAAGAAGACCTGTTGTAAAGTAGCTGATCGCTACCTACAACTAAACGACGATGCAATCTCTAGAGCCTCCCCAGGATACCAATGACTACCTAGTCCTCATTCCCCTTCTCCTTTCTCGATTTTTGGACCTTCGCAAATTGCTGTTCCGTATACTCGAAAGCCTTTCCACTATTCAAAGTTCTCGGAGATCGAAATTTCGGAGTCATCCATTTCATCTTCCAGTTCACAAACCAGAAATCATAAAACGGGAGGAAGTGGATCAGATTCTGATGCGGCAAAATAATCTCTCGCTCCGGGACATGCAAGACGACCTCGAGATTCCTGATACTCTGAAGCTCATTAATCTCAGTGACGAGAATCTCTAAGATTCTGTAGTTTTCAGAACGCCGAATATCTTGGACCTTCGTGGTGACAGGAATCCAAGGCAGATAGATAGCGATGGAGACCTTTGTGGCATGTCGTTTGAAAGCAGAACCAAGACTATCGATTGTGTGGAGCAGCCCAAGTTGTGACTCGTACTCGTCCCTAAAGTCAACCACAATACCGACCCAATTCTTCCTCCAGAATTTTGGTACCTCGTTATCGCTCTTCGACTTCAGCGCCTGGATGAAATAGTTTAGTTCTGTAGAGAGCTCTGTATCCGCATAGGTTGTATACTCTTTGCCAGCCGCGTCGACATTCTTTGTTGCACGAGTGATGTTATGATAAACTTTAGATGCCGTAACTATCACATCCTCTTCATTAGATCTGAGTCGGACGAAGCTGGTAACGGGTCTCTTCTCTTCGACTGGCTTGACTGGAGGCTTGACCGGGTTGAGTCCACCGTTGGCTAGAATCGGGTTTTCAGTCATGAAAGTGTTGAGGACTGTTTCGTGATAGTTTGTGGCTGGGCCCTTTCCGAGGTTACCATTGCGAAGGGAGCGGAATGCAAGTTTGTTTGGCTTGGGGGCAGCTTCTTGAGCAGCAATCTTTTCTTGACGAGGAGTCAACTTGATTTGGCGATCTGGAATGTTGTTAGCTAATATGTTCCTTGTAATGATACTAGACGTCGTGATGGTGGATATGCCGAAAGGTGGTGATGGTGAAGTAGGTGGGGAGGTATATAATGGGAAGTGCGATGGCGTTGAGTACTTGCCTAATGGTTTTGATTTCGCTGGGGATTTCAGCTCGACGGAAGTGTGCATAGATTGAGGCATTTCGGAGGCCGTTGAAATTTAAATCTGGTCGTAGGTATGTCTTGCAAAGGACAGCGAGATGCGATTCTTCGGGGTTGTTGTATGAAAGACAAAGAGAATTAAGCGGCTGGGAAACGCGAAGACCTAGATTTATGTACGATCGAGTGGTGAATAAAGATGAATGAAGAAAGATGAGTAGGGAGCCGGGAATTGAGATTCTTAAATAGGGAATCGAATGTGCGGATTCTGTTGGGTACTGATGAGGTCTAGACTCTAGGTCTAGGGCATTGCCGGGGGCACTAATAGGGACTATATAGGTACTACGATAGGCTAAATGGTAGATCAAATGTCGTATAACACCTTGACATCTGACATCTAATATTATACAAGCACCAAAGACGATTATGTGGGTACCGTAGTAGGCACCTTGATGGATTATACCAGATCTTTATACCACCCTGATGTCAGATTCTCGGAATTCAGAGGGCGCTGGGTGGGGGGTATTATGATGGGTTGATGTCAGGGATCAGGGGGCCTCCATGGCTTTTGAGGACAGGTCTATCCCTCTGTAAAGTAACTCTTAGGTAGTAAGTTCAGACTATTGCTCAGTCACTCACTAATAGATTCGAGGGGCACCAGAACGAGCAAGATTGTAAATATGCGAAGACTTAGCACGAAGGCCTTCATGAAACCTACTTACTCTTATTTTAGATTGCACATTATATCAATGTCAATATCGAACTTTGAAGAGAAGTACTTATCCTCCTACCCTCACAAGTATTCAAGGCATACGTCCTATTGGCCAGAACTTTACTAATTTCCAGCTTAGAGGCAGGGAATCTGATCTTCAATTTACAATTATCATTATAATGCATTACTTGATTGTGCTCTTAACACATAGCTTTCCATAAGCAAGGCGACTTTGTCCCTCTCTAATATTCTTTCCACAGTCAAACTGAATAGCCTGAATAAAAGAAATTTTTATCCACACACATTGTCTTGTTTGATTATCAGAGTCTTCGAAGAACCTATTGGGGTTTCTTCCATGCTTTTTGATCAGATCCTTGTGCTTGGACTGATCTACCGCAAAGCGTATTCCTTCCTCTCTTGAATAATTGCTTTACCGTATTCGTCTGTTTCGATATTAGCTTGAAAATCGTTAACGTCAGAGTAGCCAGTATCATTCGAAGACCTCAAAAGTTTGGGTATTTTAAAGCCTTTGTATGGAAGGAATTCGTCAAATGTATCACCCATACCACCTGTATCATCAGAATTAGCATCCGATCTTGTCTTTCATATTTTAGATTTCGAACTTGACCCCCGCCGTGATGACAGCAGCATTATTCCATCAAAAGTATTGACATCTTAGTCTAGGCTGTCGAGAGTTTGTGTGAACTTAAGGGCAGTACGGGGGTATATGCGCGGAGAACCCACTTCTCTACCAATTTGAGTATTCCAAATGCAAATCGGGCTAATATGAACTCGGCCGTGCAATCAGGTTCGTCATTGCCATCCAGAGAGAGCAACTTCATGTTGTAGAACATAGCACATAGCGTCGGGGTAGCTTTAATACTATGCACTTGTTGTTGGGATCTTTCGGCACTATTACAAAATCGGCATATTCGTCCAAGGTAGAATGGATAAGTGAAGCTAAGCCAACCTCATTGGTCCAAATCGTGGAGTTTTTTACCAGGAGGCAGCTCTTCATTTGTGTTATACCGCAGCATATCGTTTCTCATGAACATATGGGCTCGGTCAAACGTACAAGATGAGAAGCCTCCACTTTAGCATCTAGATCTGATATTCGGCAGGTGTTATCTGGCACGCGAATATTCTACCAAAAGCGCTCGATCCTGCTCGCCGACGCATCTGCCGGTTACGTCTCCCAATAATATTTTTTCCATCCTGCCAGTAGTGGATGTAGATGTAGATACTTCCAGTCCTTGAAGGAGGTAACGACCGGCCGACGATATGAAATAGAGGCGGTAATATCAGCTGTAATTATAACATAACATTAGCAAATAAAAACAAAACGGGGGAAACTAAATAAACTAGTTTGGATGAGGAATATGCCAATAGAATCTGTTGTCTAAAAGGATATCATCTGGCCACGGATTATCTTGGTTTCCCCTTCTGGTTGGCTTGAAAGAAAACGCCTTCGTGATGGTTGAAAATAATAGAACACGCCGTTCTTTGAAACATCCCAGGCTGGAACTTCAGATATTTTCTCTGTATAGCCTGAATGTAGAACTCGGATTTTATTTTTGTATCTCTCTTCGTTGGAACCTTGGAAGGGTCCACGGAGCACTACGGTCTTTGCAGCATCAGCAGTGATAGACATATGAGAAATATGCTTGTTGCAGAGAGGGAGGATAAGATTACTGTTATGGGTAGGCAAGAGCAGGGTTGGCGTAAGGTTAAAGCGCGCAGGCAGGTGACCGCGTCGCTCCTTTGCCCGCCAATGTGCCAGTTTTAGAAGAAATCCAAAAGACAATAACGCAATGCCGCCCCCACCAGCTCATACAATCACTACCCTAATTCGTTTCTGGATGCTCCCCACGATTCCACGGACCGCGAGAACCCACACAGAGAAAAAGACAGTATCATCTCTGGCCTCCTGAACTCTCTCCCCTGTTGTTCATTTGACAAACTCGAACGTACAGCCGCTCTCTAGTATTCTAGAGCTACGAACTTTTGATTAAATTCACCTCATATTCCAATCAACAATTTCATTCAAATCGTACAAAAGTAAAAAATGGATCACATTTTGGTTGGATAATAGAACCTCTCCCTCGGTCTAGGTGTTCAGCTACTGCGAGATTCTTCAAATAATGGACGAGATCTTCGAGAATAGTGTACTCTTTAGCTCTTGAAGTTTTCCGAGGTGAGCCTTAAGCAGAATGGAAGTCGAGTAGACTTCGATGTAGATTGTCTTCGCATATTACAAAAATCCCACTCAAGTTGCTGCACGGCTTCCAAGACACACAGAGGCTTGGGATACCTCTTTGCCCTCTTGACACTTACGGAAGTCCACAGTGAATCCAGTCCAGTTGTTCCCCTAGAATTCCTTCAACTCCTTCTCCGGCTTCGAATGGAGCATATTTACGTAACTGAAAATATCCGGACAGCAACGATCTCAAAATGCTTGCCGTTCTTGTGAACACCCTCGTCAATATTAACGATGTTATGGTAAATCCCAGAAGCAGAAATATTAGTGTCCTTGGTGAAACCAGCTCGAGTAAAGCGAAGTTCGTGACCATTGTTTTTGACGAGGGGTTTCTTTTCCTGCTTCAGAGCTCCGTTCGTTCACGATGGCTTTTGGACGAGCGAAGTAGGGACTTTTGTATTGTTCTTCTGGAGCAACTCATCGAGGGATCCATTGGCGGAGGGTTGAAAGGGGAGGGCGTTGTGCTGTGAGACGGTCCCAGTCAAGGGATTAGCAGTGAGGCGAGTCGCTCCCGAGGCGGTAACAGGAAGTGGTCCAGCGGTTGAGACAGTGGCGGCTAAAGCTACGATGGGTGAGGAATACATGGCTGCTTTGCCAGCATTGTTTCGATTGGGCTTTGTCATGATGTGTGAGCTATTTAATGCATTAGCATAATAATCACATAAGCTTGATGTGATACAGGGATGGAAATGTGGGCGAAGAAGTTGGGGTAGGGAAATAGCAGGATAGATATTATTCAATGAGTGTAATCATAATCTTGAAGAGAGTATGCACGAGGTGGATAGGAGGAGGAGAGAGTGAAAATTGAGGATGTTCCTTAATAATAACCTAGAGGGTTACTGGAATGATGTTATTGACGAAAAAAGCGTTTCAATGGCGGATGAGAGATATGTTGAAGAAGTCGAGTTATCCAAGATAAGTAGGAGTATCTTGAGTCAAGGATTTTTCTCAGAAAATGTATGTAGAGAGAGGAAGAAAAATTGTGGAAGACAGTTCGAAAGCCCACTTAAATGGTCAGTCCAGAGACCGATTGATCTAGTGATACCTCACGCTATGACCATGAAGAGGTGAATGCAGGAAGTTCTTTGCTACGATAATCAATTGTATATATAATAGTAAATGATGGTGTTGAAGTTGAAGATCACCAACTTAGCAGGGTGGATGGGGTTTAAATTATTTATTTTCATGACAGGCAGGATTACATCATGATTGCATGTTTGTGGGGATATCACTTGATGGGGTCATATCTCTTTGCATGGGAAGGGATTTTACGCAATTGATTTGTGGTATAGCAATGGGTATTGAAACTAGTCATGCACCCAACGTTCTTATCCTGGATATCGGGAAATGTACAAGCTGCGGACAATGATACTCACTCTGACATCGTCCAAACTCCAGTTGGAATCCCCAAAGGATTCTCATCTTCCTTTTCTTCCAAGATTTCTGCTAAATCACTCGCATCCTGCCTGGTCCTCTCCGTTGCAGCCCAAGCAAGACGTGCACTGACCCTTACACTCCTCAAATCTGATAATCGGCCCTCTTCCACTGCGAGATAAATCTCTCCAGGACTGATATCTACCTCCGCGCCAGCTGTAGTCGAACAATCCAAATCAAGGATCCTCAGAGGATGTCCTGTGGGTATGCAAGCCACAGAGAAGAGATTATTGCTAATGTAGTCCGCCGACACTCTCAATGCTTCCAATGATACACAAGATGTCAGGATATAATCAAATATTCCGGTACATAACTGAGCCATAGGATGGCGTATTGTTAGATGTCGTAATTGAGAACCAAGAATCTCCAGGATATCAAGGAGGGCAAAAGAATGAACTTGTGGACAACTCTGAATGCTTAGCCTTTCCAAAGATGGCGGAGCATTGATTAGATGTCGTTTTAGAAACGAATCGTCGACCCCACCCGCTAGATGGAGAGCCTGCAGTTTAGGAGGCCATGTATATGATGCGGTATCATTTCTATCTTGATCATGACTGGAGCTCCGTGGAAAGAATAGAGTTTCCAATTCTTGTAAATGTGTCAAAGTTTGGAAGAGTAGTTTGTTTGAAACAGATGCCGAAATCAAAGACAGGTCCACTGTAAGAGTCAGACTCGCTCATACATTGGAGAGAGAACATTTACAATATTTCATCTTCGTACACTTCCCCAAAGCCGCAAAAGAATTGATAGCAAAAGAAGCTTGAGGAGCCACAAATTCTACAATGTTTCCCTTCAACCTGCCTAACAACCGTGCCGTAAGACTCCGACTTGCATTGTGTACCAATTCTCCCATATCTAATTTCCTTACGAGAACAGCTAAAGCGGATTGCCGGATATGTGCATTTTTCGAGGGACAAACTGTATTAACGAATTGATTGAAGTTCCCGCCACCAAGATAAGGGCGTTCGTATAAGAGTGGTACGGATGCTGCGTACCAAGCACGAGAAACTAATGTGCAGGCCCATATTGTTGATTGTGAGCGCCGGGGGACGTAGTAGAGGATATGGGAGATGATCTCGATTGGGAGGAGGATTTCTTTGGTGGGAGGATTTCGAAGAGGAGGATCTTGTCGTAGCAGACTTGAACCCATGGGTTCTGCTTGTCTCAAGGGTAGCTTAAGTTGTGGCATCTCGATATTGTAATTGCTTTGTGCATCAAGTGCCATTTTGACTTTTACTACAAAGCATACTGTGTGGAGATATCAGTTGTTCAATCGGTTCATGTTACAGCCATTAGTACGGACCTTTGGGTGAGGGAGTTTGGCAATCGTAGGATTGTTATCGCAATCAGATTTTAATGTTCAAAATAGCGTCATCAATGCCCCAAATAGGCAAGAATATGGCAGAGCATCTTTTCACATGCATATCTATGATGGAGGCTAGAAGTAATATGCATTTATAAACTTAAGTATAAAACAGTTCTTTCTCTAAGTCCAACTTGGATGTGAAGCTAGTGAATAAAACTGGCTGACTAAGCACGAGGCTGAAGCCTAATCTTTAGGGAAAATATCCCAATGCCAAACACCTTACTTATTACATTTTATAGCACAAAATGTCTACCACGAAGCGTAAGAGGGATACCGAAGAGGTATACAGCAATAAGATGCGATCCCGACCTACAATGGAAGCCCGTATCGATCCTACATATGGTCAGCGAAGTGCTCTCCCAGGATTAGATAGTGAGAACGAGGACGATGATCTGAATTACGACCAAGATATGGATGCCATTAGCTATCTCAAATCCGTCAGGTTAGTAATCTGCATTGAACCCAAGAGTTTTACTGAGATTTTTGCAGAGCTTTGCTGACATGAAGAAGAGAGGAAGCATTAGGGATTCCAAATTTATTGGTCGCACCGAAAGAGACCCCCAACGAGCCTGTCTATAGTCGATCAATCCACGAGAGCGTCGGAGGTTTTTATGAAGATGGAGCCTATTATACCGCTGATCTAGGACCCGACCTTACAGATGAGGAGGAGAAGCAAAATCCGCAATTGGCTTATTTCGATTCAATTATTACGCGTTATCAGAACCTACGAACACAATTACAACAAACACCTCCAACAGAAGCCGTCGAGAAGCTTGATAGTGATCACCCTATACATGTTGGCAAGTTAAATGTAGCGCTTGCAAGGTGGTGGAGATGGAGGATGAAGACTGTGGATCCTCTGCCGGCACAAGTTGCATCTATGGACAGGGAGACAGTGTTGAAATTATTGAGTCTTCTGACACAAGGATCGGCATTGGCAAGGGGGGTTGAAGTAGAAATGGGGGTTAGCAGATGGTTATGGGCTTTATTGGCAAAAGCACCAGACAGAGGGGAATTAGCAAGTGAGGAGATTGGTATAATTCGAGAATTGGGGAAGAAGGCTGTGTTAATTGGTGTGGGGCTGCAGAAGAGGAATGACTGGGAAGAGGGGATCAATGAAGTTGAGGCGGAATATAATGAAGACAATACTGAGGAATATTTGGACGGAGACGAAGATGCGGAGATAGCTGAAGAGATTGTTGATGAGCAGCTTGACATCAAAGCTGCAGACGAGCCCTCATCATTTCCCTCTCAATCCCCGAGCAATGGAGTCGATACCTCTACGGTCAACGGCGAGGAGCCCAAAGAGGCCCTATCAGGTGCAGCTCAGGCACCAGAAGACATGGAGGTTGCCAAAATACGAATTCTCAACAGGCTTCGGGGAAACCAATCAAATGAAATGGAAGAAAAGGAGAAGGATACTGTTAAGGTAGATCAGGAACTTGTGAGAAGGAATACTAGAGCAACTATGGATATGATCATCACAATTGCTGGGGAAATATATGGACAAAGGGACCTCCTTGAGTTCAGAGAGCGTTGGAGGGAATCATTAGATGTATAAGTGGATTGGATTGGATTGCGAAAACCTAGTCATAGGCATGAATGTATTTCTTAATACCAGAATAGAGTAATGATCACGTGGTTTCAATGTTTTATAGTGTATGATTGCGAGATGAAAGCAGACTAATTTATTATGTGGCTACGATTGCGACAATGGTATGGTCAGAGGAAAATATGGATTCAAAATAAGCCAGCATTTCGTTCTAATTGCAAGTCATCAAAGGGGAAAAAATCTTTATTAATTATGATAAAGAAGAACCCCACTCAATTGAAACATCAAAGACGTCGAAAACTACTTAACGCGTCCCGCGCGAACTAAACGCGCCTTTCGCGACGACCATGATTTCCCACCTCAAACACCCTCAAACACTGCGCCGAGAATAACGTCACAGCCACCCCCACATCCCACATTACCACCTCAAACACTCTCCATAGCACCATCTCACCCTATACAAACCCCCATCTTCCAGTCCAAAACAGAACCTCACCACAGCCATGGCTCATCAACACCAAGCCAAACGACCTTACAACGGTTCCCAATCCCAAATCACGAACTATTTCTCTCCTTCCACCTCCACGACCCCACCACCATATCCTAGGTGTGGCCATATAGCACCACCACCTCTCCCAGCGGCCGTCCAATCCAATCTGCTATCCGTAGGGATGCGCGTGCGGAAATCAGTGCCCGAGGGTTATAAAACGGGGTCTTATTCAGCATTTACTCTGTTTGCTGATTCTTCAGCTCCCTCCTCCTTCTCATCAACTTCGAATACGGATATGCCACAAGAGCGGAAGATAGGACGTAGCAGAGCACGAGAGCTCACTCCCTTTTGTGGGATTTTGAAAGTCGGTGGCATGGGGGTACAAGATTTGCCGGAGGAGGAAGATGATGTTCCGAGTTTAAGTCAGGGTAGTACGGATAGTGAGGTTAGCGTGCAGAGCCTGGGGAATAAGAGGAGGTTTGAGGAGGAGGCAGAGGATGGGGATGGGAGGTCGGTGTTTAGGTTGGGGAATGGATGGAGTGAAGATAGGGTTTTCGCAGTGCCGAGGAGGAAGAAGGAGAAAGTGGGTGTGGTAATGGGTCAAGAGAATATGAACATAATTGAAGGAAATGATTTTGAGGATGCAGAGTTTTTGGATTATAAGCTCATTGAGGAGGTAGAGATGGGTGGTGTTTGAGGTCTGGATGGATGAGAAGGAGTTTTTAATGATATGCTTTGGGGATATACCATTGTCTTGTATTGTAATGTGAGAGTTATAAATGAATGTATTATGATCTTGGAGTATAATAAAAAGTTAAAAAAAAACCCCTCCATCTCTCACCAGTACTCTTTTACTATGTATTTGCAATTCCTACATAAATATCCACCTTGAGGATCCTTGCGTCACTCTGTTTTTGTTGTAGGTAGACAACGATTACATTCCTTCTCTCCTTGCATATGAAATTTGGCACATTGATCTCCACCTGCAGATGTGTACTACGTAGATGTTTCGTTACTTTGACATCTGAAACGTCTCTGTCTTATTTCCCTCTTGTGTTTGTAATAACAAGAAGAGCATATATCTTCCTGTCAAGAGTTGACTCCGACAGGCTCATTCTCGATGTTTCTAATAGGCTTGATCTCAAGGCAGGAAAATATGAATAATATATAAGTCAATAGGATTCAATGGAAATAGAGCTAGTATAAAGCTAGCCACGGTTTGCTATATCTCTAAGTACTGCTGAAGGCTAAAGTTTCATATATCCATTGCTTTTCGCAACGTAAGACAGTTTCCAATGGAGGAAATGGTCTCATGGGTAAGTCGTGCTCATCTGTGAGCAAGATACTTCTTGTCTGATGCCATGTTTTGGACAACTCTCTCTCATGTGCAAAGTCATGACCCTGAAAGAACGAAGAGAATCGGGATCAAAAAGAATAGCCATTCTTCGATGATGAAAGGGCCCATTTCAGGATCATGGCTGTCGACAACCATAACAAAAGCTATGACTTCTGGAACTGGAATAAGAGTCCTTTCTTTCATAAATCTTATAATAGCAACTTCGCGCCGAACCTTTCCTCTGAGTATATAACGTGGCCGGCAACTGGAAACCGTACCGCTCACTCTGTACCGTCATGGAAGAACTACCTTGAACCAGTTGAACGATCCATTATTCATCCTTACACAGATGTTTTTATCGCCATTCCGGTACTTTGAGGCCAGCTTCTCGGATGCGAGATTAACCTTATGCAGGGATACCTTGCCGTAACTCTGAATAGCTTCACCTACCCCTCCAAACAACATCACCTCCGCCAAGGAACTCTCCATTGCCTATTCTCCCCCACAATCCCCCTTTAAATCAACCATTCATTATTGCGGATCTGCCAATTGTTTACATATCGGGCACGATAGCTGCTGACTATGAGACAACAACCTACTGCTGCAAACACCTAGATATATTTTGATGAGAACACATCCCAATCTCCAATTCTGTTACATACAATGCGCTGGTTATTACCTAGAGCATTGCCCCGGTCAGCAATGAGTAGAGGGAACAGCTCTATCTATCATCCTTCACGGTGGATATCTTCACGGGTTCTAATCTCTCCACGACGTCGACCAGTTATAGTGCCCTACCTCCTCAATCAAATCCGCTATCAGAGTACCATCTCCTCAGCAGAAGTTCCAGATTTTGCATTCGCGTTCGAGTTTGTGCCGTCCATCGTAAACAAAAACTAAGCTAAACTCCTGAATAGCATCGACGGCGTACTCCTCCGATCCTCGCAACCTATCGCTGGGGCCTCAGAAACGCTCTCCTTCCTACACACGAACCACGTCCCATTCATACTCCTGACGAACGGTGGAGGAAGCCATGAAAGCGCACGTGTATTGGAACTAAGCAAGAAGCTAGGCGTTCCACTCAGCGAGGAGAATTTCGTACAATCGCATACGCCGTTTAAGCAGTTAGTGGACGGGAGCGAGACCAGCGAGGGGTTGAAGGATAAGACGATTCTTGTGACCGGGGGTGAGGGAGATAAATGTAGGGCTGTGGCTGAGATGTACGTGCTGTGATTCTGGAACTGGGAATGGGAGAAAGGCTAATAGGGATGCGGATAGGTATGGATTCAAAAACGTGGTCACACCAGGAGATATCTTGGTTTCGCAACCTCAGATATGGCCTTTCAACCAAATTTTCACCGACTACTACACATCTACCTCTCGTTTACTACCCTCTCCGCTAAAAATAGACGCCATATTCGTATTCAACGATCCACGAGACTGGGCTTTAGACACTCAAATAATCCTCGATCTTCTGTTCTCCAAAGCCGGGGTTCTGGGCACTTATTCCGAGAAAAACGGGGACACCAAGTTACCGAATAATGGATGGCAGCAAGATAATCAGCCCAAGCTATATTTCTCGAATCCAGATCTTCTCTGGGCGACGAATTACCATCTACCGCGATTAGGACAGGGTGGGTATCAGGCTGCGCTCAAAGGCGTTTGGGAAGCTACGACGTCAGGGGCGGAACTGCAGAGCACGGTGATAGGGAAGCCATCTCAGGAGACGTATCAATATGCGGAGAGGGTATTGAATACGCATAGGACGAAGATTCTGAACGGAAGAGGGAAAGGGGCGTTGAAGAGAGTGTTTATGATAGGTGATAATCCGGAGAGTGATATTAGGGGCGCAAATGAATATAAGAGTCGGACTGGGACGGAGTGGTGGAGTGTCCTTGTTAAGACGGGCGTTTATAGACATGGGACGCCGAAATATGCACCGAAGGCCACCGCGGGTGATGTGAAGGAGGCGGTGAAATGGGCATTGAAGAAGGAAGGTTGGGATTGGGAGTGAGGCATAGCGCAGTGTTTATAGACATATTATGTTACAGTAGATACCATAAATCATCTTTATAAGATTCAAAAATAGACATCATACAATCATCCTAAAGCCTAAAGCACATTTGAACGTTTCACATCCCCCGCTTTCAGGCTGCTCAACTCAGGAGTCCCATCCGCTCTCGGGCCCGAAAACTTCGTCTCAACATATGTCTTCATAATCCCCATCTCCTTCTTATCAAAAGCCTCATACAACTCTGCAAACTCCTCCAACCTAAAGCGATGACTGAGGATAATGGTCGGATCGAACTCTCCATTCTCGATTTTCTTCAGCAAGTCCTTCCAATATTTCTGCACCGGAGCCTGGCCCGCCCCTCGCAACGTGATGCCCTTCTCCATCAGGGCCCCGATCAGGAATTGGTTGGTGAAAGCGGCGTAGTCGGCGACGAGGGAGATGGTGCCAAATTTCCGAACTGCGCGCAAGGCTTCATTCACGATTTCCGAGCTGTCGGTTTCCATACCGATGGCGCGTTGCACGCTGTGAAGGATGCCTTTCGTGTATCGGAAGGCCGCGGCGTCGATGCCACAATCGACGCCCTCGGGCTCCAGCTCATAGATCTTAGCAACGACATCAGTGTCCTCGTCGAAATTGATAGGGTCGCAGCCAATTTTCTCGGCTGCTAGAGCGAGGCGTTCTTTGACGTTGTCGATTATGATAACTCGTCGAGCGCCGGCAAGTTTGCTCCATTTGGCGGCGTATAAGCCGATGGGTCCTGCTCCCCAGATAGCTACGCTTTTCCCTTCTGTGACCTCGGCGCAGAGCACGGAGTGGTAGGATGTCGGGACGATGTCTGACAGGAAGAGAGCTTTCTCATCGGGCACGTTGTCGGGGATTTTCAGAAGATTGACGTCTCCGAATGGACATCGGACATATTCTGCTTGGCCGCCTGCAAACCCTCCTGCGAAATGAGAATATCCAAACATACCAGCGAAGCCTTTTCCATAGAGTTTGTCTTGTACAGAGGAGGTGTTTGTGGTGCCGCACATGGAGGAAAGGCCTTCTTGACAATATTTGCAGGTTCCACAGCTATCTTTTTGTCAGGGTTGTATTTGTTGAAAGAGAAGGTAACATACGCAATTTGAAAGGAGGCAACAACTCTATCACCCTTCTTCACATTCTTGATCTCTGATCCTACTTCATCCACAATACCAATCCATTCATGACCCAGGATATCTCCTCGTTGCAACTGCATGATTTCCTTATGATATAAATGCAAATCACTACCACAAACAGTGGTCCCCGTAACTTTGCATATCACATCTGTAGGGTCGGTAATAGCTGGGACAGGGGCTTCCACTACGCGGACATCTATATTCATTAGTATGGTGCTATAAAGCAGGACGACGAAATACCTTTATTCCCATACCATTGAAGCGTCAACTGCATTTCTCCCTCTCTGTAATTCGGTTTATTGGTTGTACTGGTGTGGCGATCACCCAAAGCCTTCTGGACTTGATTCGCAGCTGTGGTTGTAATGCCTGGAGGGGTAAATTTTGCATCATGCGAATCCATTGTGTTTATTTTGCAGAGATTGCCTTTTTTTCACTCTTGAAATTGAGATTGAAATTGAAATTGAAATTCAAGCACAATAAAAAGTACACTGAGAGATTCATGGTCTTATGAATCATTGTCGGATTACCATCGTCATACTATGGAATATCTTCATACGTCATGAAAATCCCATCCCGAGATATGGCAACCCTGCAAAATAGGCATAAATCCCGATCTTGGGGATGGCTCCAGCCATTTAGCGAATGGGGCATGTTCTATCTAGTGAAGGCTAGGAGGTTGGATGCGGAGTGTCGCTCCGGGAATGACATCTTGCGCCGGAAAGGAACCAACTGTGGCAATTGAAATAGGTATCTTGGAGAAGAGCTTGCTTCTTCTTCTCTTGAGGCCTCTTGGACATGCCGTGGGTTGAATCTGGTGGATGGGTGGCTTAATGAGGTCAGGATACGACCCCTCATTGCCTTGATCAGACTTCGCCCGTCACGTGTCTGCCTCCTGAAGGCGGCAGATCAGGTGATCTTGTTTCGTTCGCGATTCGGCCTCTGCTACGAAGCCTCCGCGTACGTCAGCATAAGTCTTACACGCATAGAAGGGTTGCCAACTTCTTTTCAACTTGGGTCAATCAAAGTCGTCGGTAGTGTCAATGCTTCTTCTGTACGGTTCAAGGACCGAAGGCCAGGGAGATATGCTGATATGCTACGGAGAATCTGCCCCATACAACTCGAGATAGTGACCGGTAATCAACATTTTGACACTGCTTGTACAGTACTTGGTATTCCTTCATAAGCATGTACCAAGCTGAAATACCTGTCACGGCAAAGTCCCACTTCCAAAGGAGAGAGAACAGCAATTCATCAGCTATGGGCAAGCTAGCAATATTTCTGACCCTGATCGTTCCCCAATCCCTGAAACAGCTCATGTTGTGTGACAGCCACCACCCACGGTTCAAGAATAGATTATCACGTAGAAGTGCGGCTCTCCATTCGGCGCTGGAAATCCGGGGCTCTCCATACGGTCATGATCCTAGAACCGTCGCCCCCTATGCCTATGGCCCCCGATGAACCGCAAATCCAGTATAAGATTTTAAAGTTGGAGCCCAGATCTCACGTCACAATACAACCAGGGCCGGATATAGGACATAGGATATAGGATACCGAGCCCCTTGATCTGCGACGAGAGAAGGCCATATGCTCTCCACAGCGTAAGGCTGATACTTGATAAATAAGCCTGGGATAGTCGGTGGGATACTCGGTGGGATGGTGTGAAGAAGGGGCATCGAAACGTCTTGCATGCCGTTCTTCTCTCGTTCTTCTCTCGTTCTTCTGCCCATCTGCCTGGACTGTAACATCCAGGGTGACAGGAAATTGGTCATTCGCCCGGGAGGGGCTTATCGACAGGGGATCGAGGCTGCGGGTTCCCCCCCCCTCATATAAGCCCGCAACGCAAACTCCACCTTTGAGGTTCTCCCTTGTTTGTTGCAGAAAGGAGACCCGGAAAGCCCTTGGGAAACCTCTTGCCTCGACCGCCGACCGTCGACCGTCGAGATCGTCCAAAGATGGATTATCCGTACTATGCTCCAGCTCAGCCCTACCAGTTCATCGGGCTTCCCCCTACGCCTGAAATGATCAATTCAGGGCACTCCGACGACTTCAGCAATTCTCCTCCAGTATGTAGCCGGCACCCGTTGACGTGTCACCCGCTCACAGAACAGGATACGTTTGAGCAATTTCCAGGTTACGATGCATTCAACTTCGTCAACCACCTGGCGAAACCCCCTTCCCCGCCGTCCACCCAGCCCGCCCCGAAGAGCAGCACGACGAATCATGCCTTTGAAATGCCCCTCGACCTGAACAATGATGCGGCACGCCGTGAAAGCAACAGCGACGATGACATGACCCCCGCACAATCACGACGCAAAGAACAAAACCGCGCTGCGTAAGCTCCTGTGCCCCTCTTGCTACTCCCCTCTTGCTACTCCCCTCTTGCTACTCCCCTCTTGCTACTCCCTCCCTCCCCTAACCAGCAGCAGGCAGCGAGCCTTCCGCGAACGCAAAGAACGGCACGTCAAAGATCTCGAGGCCAAACTCGCCGCTCTCGAGAAGAACTCTGCTTCGGTGGCCGAAGAGAACTCGCGTCTGAAACTCCAGTTGCAGAGGGCGGCGACCGAGAATGAGATCCTGAAGGCCACGTCGGGGAATCCGAGAAGAGATTCCGCATCGCTCCCCACGGCCGCGGGTCCCATGCAGTACTCGCCGACGATTTTCTATAATGAGGTTCTGCATGCGCACGAGAACAAGGTTCCCAGCCATCGGATTGTGATGAGTGAGGAGACGGGAGAGAGATTGTTGGCGGCGGGCGCTACGTGGGATTTTATCATTAAACATCCGTTATATCAGAAGGGCATGGTGGATGTGGGGGTGGTGAGTGAGAAATTGAAGGGTCTGGCACAATGTGATGGGCAAGGACCGGTTTTTGAAGAGCGGGCCATCATGGACGCTATTGAGATGAGTGTTGCTAGTGGGAGCGATGAACTGCTTTGATTTCAGATACCTTGGTGTTGAGGAGGAAAATATGGATCTCTTTAGGTGTATAGGGAGTTGGACACGAGTAAAATTAGCGGATGGAAGTTTGGTGTTGGATTTTATCTCATGTATACATGCACATACAATATATCCTGAGCATCTTTCATTATCATCTAATGCTAATTGCATCTCTGTGTTGAACACCTTGACTCCATGTCCTATGTCCCATGTCCCATGTCCCATTGTGTTCCCATTCTAATCCCAATCATCGTCATCATCAGTCTGTTTCTTACTTCTAATACCACCTTTCTCTCTCTTCTCTTCTTCCTCGTCCTCTATCTCTCTTCTCCTCTTCATGACCCTCATATCATTATCCTGAATAGCCCCAATCTCAATCAACAACGTATCAATCTCGGGCATTCCAATCTTAACCCCTCCTAGCGTCATCAGCGTCACAACCAACTTCACGATCTCTCCCTTATCATAAACTAGAATCGTAGGGCAATTCCTATCTGGATACCCTTCAATCGCCATATCCCCTCTGATCTCACAAAACTTGACCTCCCCAAACTCATTTGCCGCTCTCCTCCACAGATCCGTCAGGACCCTACTCTCAACATTCGTCCCCAAGCTACTCGTCAAATTCACCAATACCAGCTCCTTATCACTAGCCTCCGTAACCTCTCTCGCATAATCCGGTTTGGAAATCGGGTAGACAGACCCATGAAGCGATTTCTTGGTAAGGGATGCCAGTTCGGAAACTCTCTGCTGGCGGTATTTTTCAAGGAATGCGGCATCTTCTTCGTCTTCAAGTGCATCAAGCTCGTCGAGATCTTTCCCCTCAAGTCGGTTTTCGTGCGCTAGCCGCCGTCCTTCCAGAATAGCTTCTTCAATCAAGGGCGTCGGAGAGGGAGGTTTTTCCGGGATAACTCCATGTTTCCGTAGGATATCATTCCTTGAAAATTAGCTTTTCCCAATAATCAGACATGGCCTTACCATTCAGTATCAGCATTGGGGTCATCTATGGGCACATTAACCCTCTCATCTATAGGAGCAGCCATTTGTCTTCGTTGGAGTAATCAATCGCTGCCGCGTCTATCTTATGATCCAAAAATGCAAACTGCGCAAACACCACCAGGCAGCAGGTCATGTGACCCACACTCGCTTAAAATTGATTTCGAGGGCTTTAGCAAATTTATCTTATCCTCGACCACTGCGTCTCCATCCTCCATCGGTAACGACTGACACACGCTCTCTACGTCTCACCACAATTTCGAACTCGACAAAAGACCCGTCAGTCAAATCAAATCCTAAAAATCAAATCAATTACCGACTGTCAAGATGGTAAGGAACCCTTTCAAACGTACGGAGAGATGAGGGGATTGGTTGGCTCGGCACACGACCTGCACACGACTTTTGAAAACGAAGTTGTATCAAGAACCATGGGAGATGGAGTCCATAGAGAATATTACGATCGTTAGTGAAGGATGCTAACAAGTTTGAATCAATAGGTTCTCGCAGTTGATCTCCTCAACCCAAGCCCAGCGGCTGAAGCCCGCCGTCACAAGCTCAAGGTACCATATAGCCATCCATCCATCACGATCCAACCCTAACCAAGGTAGAATCTGGTGCCCGAGCCCCGATCTTTCTTCATGGATGTCAAGTGTCCCGGCTGCTTCACCATCACCACCGTCTTCTCACACGCACAAATCGTAGTCGTCTGCATCGGATGCTCGACGGTGTTGTGCCAACCCACGGGAGGAAAGGCACGGTTGACCGAGGGCTGTTCCTTCCGAAGAAAGTAGATTCTTGTCACTTTTCTTGCGGTTTCACATAGTCTTTTGCTGTTTACGATGGAACACGGGTCACACGAATACTCTCTTTGCATCATTTGACGGATAGAAGATGGACTACAAGCCTAAAAATGCCTGCGGAGAATCACAATCAATACAAGCACAAGGGCGTTTGGGAATTCCGGATATCTTGCATCAAATCAAAAAATCCCTTTCTTGCCTTGCCCATCAAGTGCCCGTTTCTTTTCTTTTGTGTATCTCTGTGTGTGCGGGGTGGACATTTGAGGCTTTGATAATTGCATGGATGGGTATTAGTAGAAATGGGTCAATTCATGAGTTTTAGAGGGAGCTGCTATATCATGCTGGTTCTTTTCTGGGCGAGGATGTGGATTACACGTTGAGGATTGCTACATATCCCTGCATGTGGTATTGGCTTGTGCATTACTCGTACAATAAAAGATCCCCACAACCTTTGAGATTAAGAGATGTTGAATGATGAAGCCTTTCTGTTAATGTAGGTTAAATTGCCATATGTCTGAAGCTTGGGATACTGTATACAAAACTCTTGAAATTGCCACTCCCAGGTTCCATACCTTTTCATCATCCCCCCAGGAGGAAACATTCATTCAAAAGCCCAAATATCCCCTCTAAGACTGAGAATCCGGCTACGTATGTGAATCTACAAACCTTAGCGTCACCTCCAAGAATCAAGCTCTAGGATCTGTCTTATAAGCTTTGTATTTTCCCCTTCTCTGACTTTACTATAAATCACCACCTCCCACCATTCATACACACTCTCCATTCTCCACTCTCCACCCAAAGAATCAAGGACTCAGTCTCTTCGGCGTCCTCGGATAATCACAAACAAGATGCACACTCGGCAGATTCAAGTACCAAGCCACCACCCTGTCAAGCCCGATCCCACCCCCACCATGAGGCGGCACCCCAACACTGCGGAAAACATCTACGTACTCTTTGAGACCCGGCTGGTTGGGATCGAGGCCCTTGGCTCGGATGGTCTCCTCGAGCTGTTGCGGCAGATGGACTCGCTGCCCACCGCTGAGGATCTCCTGGCCGCGCATCATAAAATCATATGCGTTGGTAACCTTGGGGTTTTCAGGGTCGGGGAGAGCGTAGAAGGGACGGGCGTCGATGGGGAACTTGTCGAGGATGTAGAAATCGGTGTTGTATTTCTTCCGCACTAATGCACCCAGTGCTTTTTCCTGCGCTGTAGACATGTCTTCGGAATCGGAGACGTGGGCGAATTCAGGAGGCCCTTCTTCTCGGAGGAGTTTCTGCCCTTCAGCAAATGTGAGGCGGACTTCCTTCCCGGCTTCTGGCAGTAGGAATTCTTCCGATGGGTAGATGGAGCGGATCAGTTCGATTTCTTCGCGGTAGTTCTCCGACAGCCCTTTGAAGATATGGAGGAGTAAGCCTTCTATCATGTGCATTACCTCGTGGTAGTGTTCGTCGATTTCCATTTCCAGATCGAGTCCGGTGAACTGTTTTTGTTAGGTATTTCAATTGAGGAGAGGTTACTTACTTCGGTCATATGTCGAGGAGTATTTGAATTCTCAGCTCGGAAAACAGGTCCTACGCAATAAACTCTCTTCCTACCACCCGCGATCTCAAATTGTTTGTAAAATTGCGGAGATTGAGCCAAGTAGCAATCCTTCTCGAAATATGGAAGCTTGAATACATTAGCACCACCTTCCGAAGCAGCTCCAATCAAACTCGGAGGATGGAATTTCTTAAATCGCCTTGCTCGTAAATATTCGCAGAAGTAGTCTTCGACTGCAATCCGGATATCGGCAATTGCCTGGCTAACAGGAGCTCGTTTATGCATAGCTGGATTATTGAGATGTGTAGCCAAACTAGCAACCGGGGTGCCCTCCGTAATATTAAGACCTAATCATCAGCTTGATCCCCACCTCAAGGAAATGAACATACCTTCAGTAGCCTCACCAATATCCTCATCATCCAATCTGCCCACAGCTCTACTCGCCGGTCCAAATCCCAGGCCTAACATCTCCGGCGCCGCAGCAATCAGGTACACCTTCTGCAGATGCAATTCATAACCACTAACTTTCGTACTCTTAACAGCCTCCAACGGTTTCTGCACCACCGCCTCCACCAAGACAAAACTCTCTAACTTCAACCCACCAATCCATTTCACCATCTGTTTACTGACCGGTTTGCCCTCCGCACTCGCACTCACCACCCCCTGAATCGTCCAATTGCCCTCCTCTCTCAACTCCACAAACGCCATTTTCGCACCTTGCATGCGTGCATTTTGAATCCACGCCCGCACTTTAATCGTCTTCCCTACAGCCTCCTCTCCGATCTCTCTCAGATGTACATTCGGCACCTCGCTCTTGGTCGCCGTGGTTATATCACCATAATTCTCCTTTGCTAGATCTTCACCAGCTCCTGTGTTTCCGGAGGCGGCCGCTGCAGCTTCACGCTCAGCAGCTTTCCGTGCTTTCTCCGCTTCCTTTTTGGCTTTGGCTTCGGCTTTCTTGGCCCCTTTTTTGGATGTCGCGCCTTCTTCTGCTGCTGGAGCGGCTGGGGTTAGGGCTGGGTCGGTAGGGATTTCTTTCGTGGGTTCGGCCATGATTGTCGTTGATGGGAATCGGTGAATGGAGGATTTGGTGGATGTTGATGTTGATGTGGGGTCGACTCATTCGACGTGCAAGATTTTAAGCGATGTGAGGCTGCAGCCTTGACCCCTCTTGCAAGGCTGAGGCCACGCGGAGATGATATTACTGATAGTAAGGGCCCTTAATTGACCTATTACCCCATCGTCTAACTAAAAGTCCGGACAATGGTAATTCCTACCCCACGCTATAGATTTACCATATAAGAAGTATACGCAAGATAATGCGAAAGTTGACTCATCTGGGCCAGGTTGGGCTTCTTTCGGCGAACTAACCATAACGCCTCCACCTCCTCTTGCTTGAAACTTCGCTTCTTCCATTGTTCTTTTCAAGCTTCTCCTTTCAAAGAGCGGAAATGGATAGAGGATGCCACGTGAAAGTTGTTGGCTTTTTAATGAGACCATGGGAAAAGATTGGCTCCCTCCGAAAATGCGTTCAGGGAACTCACACGCAATATCCGGCTTTGGAGTTGGCAACACTTTCTCTTCACCCAAGACAGCTGCCATTTGATCCACTGCGGTTTCAGAAATAGAAATACTACCCCAGCGGAACTTAGTATCAACGTTTTCATCGAGGCCGTCTTCAGCGAATTCCCAAAGAAAGTAGTTACCAAACTCATCCATAGTAGTTCGGTCCCCCTTGATAAAGGATGGCATCAATGGATCCTGGATTGTACGTCTGGTTCGATCTTTTTCCTGCTGTCTCTCATCACCACCGAACTTTTTGATAGACTCAGAGCGCATAAGAGGTGGCGATCGGTCCGAGAACAGTATGCTATCAATCATTTCCTTGGACTTTTGTTGTGCCATATAAATATCGTTCGACTTGTCAGGGTCCCATGCTGAAGTATTATTCAACGCACTCTTCGCTGTTACAAATTTGGATTTTGAAGGCCGTCGGTTCGGATGTGGCAGATGAAGAATTGATGGTTGAGCTCCTCAAGGTAGAGCTGAAGGTCTCCAAATAGCTGTCCCTTAGCACCTGACTAAAGCCCTGGGCTACTAGCCTGCCTTACCAATGTCCACTAGACCTGTAGAGGTGTACTTAACTGAAAATACGGTATGTAATCCAGTCCCAGTAACTTGCTTAATGATTCATAATGTAAAACTTTAAATTAATACTATGTTATTACTATCTACTTATATAAGTGAAATATGCTATTTGTTATTTTATAATCTCAATTTCAAAATAAAGCACTAATAATAGGCGCGAGAACAGGTATATATATAGAATGCCATATTATTATGTAGCGCCCCCAGGTCGGAGGAGCGTAGAGAGGGTATATGTTTAAAGAGAAAAAGAGAGTTTATAAATGGTTGAAATACATGGTGGCTAGCCCCAGAGTGAGTGTAAGTTACCTACGTGTGACCATGTTTCAACATATATATATATATATACATATTATTCGGAGTTCAGCATTATGGGTTATCATTTCAGAAACACCGACTCCGTCTGGGCTCAATGTCAAGCTATTAAATAGATATATTTTCCAATGACAAACATACATATACAGCCTCATTATCATTAATACGGCCGTCAGCGCCTATCAAGAATGCATCCCAACGCCTTCAGCCAGCCAACTCATGCAATAGACCGTTCGCCGAACCTTATTACCATTAACGCCTTCGAGTCTACTCTTAAAGCCCCAATGAATTCCCTCGTTTCTTCTCTGCGCAAGTAAAAAGATTGATATGATTATCACCTCGTGCAGCACAAGCTAACATCATACGATGTGGATGGAAAGCTGTAGCAGCAATAGGTGCTTGACGAGCTTGATGAAGAAAGCTTGAGTATGGTTCAACTCGTGAAAGCTCTTTACCATCAAAGTTGAAGACTTTGACTGTATGATTTCCCGTACCACTAAAAATATTAGATCAGGCATGAGAATGGAGACAGGGGCACTTACACAGCAAATACTGGAAGATGTTCATGAGTGCTGGCTGTTCGAAGAGTTTCTTTCGTTGTTTGAATAGTCCGTAATGGCTTATCCATGCGAATATCCCAAAGTTTGACTTTACCATTTCGACTTGCTGATAGAAGTTCTCTTTGACCACCTCTTTGCATATGAACACTTTTAATCCATACTCTATCCATCTCATCCTTCCATTTCTTAACCATTGCTTCTTGAGGTCTATTTCGAGCATCAAATACTCTAATCGCCCCATCTCCAAACCCAGCAACAAAGACATTACCAGTCATTTGATCAGATGTCAAAGAAGTGACACAAGATCCAGATCGAGCATTGATATCAACAATGCATAATTCAGGTGCTGCAGCCCATACTCTGATAACTTTAACATCACCAGCTACCAGAAGCTTTCCTGATACTTGTTGCCAATCAAAGACCATTCCTGAATTAACATTACTTGGGACAAGGTGAGTTAGAGCCCTCCATGCAGACGCAACTTCAATCTTGTTATCAGAGTCGTAGTTTCTGTAAATTCTGATCACACCGTCTGATGATCCAGTCAACAAGAATGCTTGATCATCCTCGTTGATGAATTGAAGGTCACTGATCTTTGAGCCTTCAGGATTCCCATTTGAAAATCGACTCAACCGGTCTTGTTTCTTCCAATCCCAGACACAGATTATATCTCGGTCATCAGAAACAGCAAGGTGGTCTTCAAACTGATGGAGAGTCATCTTGGATGGTTGACTTGAATTATTGAAGAAACCACTTGGATTGGTCCATTTGCCATTACCAGCAATCTCTTTCTGAGGTTGCGTTTCTCGTAATATGGTCTCGTTCCGTGATCTTCTCCACAATCTTTCATTATAATCAGTACTCCCAGGCTCATCTGCTTCGTTTGGTTTCATTTGTGGCTCGCGGAAATACTCGATTGCCCAATCAAGAAACGTACTTTCGAGTGGTAGAGTAGGAGGAATTGACATATTTCGAGGCTCAAATCCTCCAGACACTGGCTCCTTGGCTGCATGATACACACCAGGAGTCGATGCGGTATCGTTTTGTTCTGGTGGGGCATTGAAATCTACTGGAAGCCTTGATCGCATTGGTAAAGTTTGACGTACACCAGGAGATTTTGGAAGTCTTCCAAAAGAATCAACAGGTGAGCTCTCTGCACTTGATGTACCAAATGGCAAAGTAAATAGATAGCTGGCAGTTCTCTTGAGGAGGCCTTGCTGAGTAGGGGTGGTTATGGAAGAGTCTTGTCGAGGTGTACTCGGTCTTTCTGAAGGTTGGGATAAAGCCGCCGTTCTAGCAGCCCGACGAGTAATATCATCGATTATGACCTGAGCCGCAGCTCCTAATGGAGATTGAAGCATTGAACTGTGGATATAATCGACGATAATTGTAGCATTTCGCTGAACCTCAGGATGTGGATCAACGGTCATGATACAGACATGCTTCCAGACAGCAGCAAAGATCGAATTATGGGCGATTCCATGAGCTGTAACCTTGATGGTGCCATCTCTATTGCGATTTTCCTTTCGAGCATAATGCAACCCCATTTTTTGATCGTTTCCATCATCTTCAGGCGGAAATTGACGATATTCTCGCTCTTCTTGAAGTTGTTCATACGCCGCAATCCAGAACTTGTTCTCATAACGATGGACAAACTTGGAAAAGTAAACCAACAGCTCTTTACGAACCATTGCATTTCCATCATTTGCCATCTCTATTACAGTCCAAGATATGCATTCCTCGATTCTTGCAACCTCATCAGTGAGATCTGGAATCCCAAGGAATGTAGTCATGGCGAAGAGCATAGCAGCACGAACCTCACAACAAACATCTCGGACAAGTGTAGCAAGTTTTGCGGGAGCTCCTTCTCTGATCCCTCGCCATTTTGCTTCTGGAAGATCTTGCCACAACTGACTGATGCATAGACATGCCCATTGCCGTAGAAGTGGATTGTCTGTATTCTGAAGATGTAGCAAGCAATATGACATTATCTCCGTTTGATTACAGACATTTTGACCTTGTCTATATCCGTTACAGAGCATTGCAAGGATGAAAGCACACATAGCTTTGTGCTCAAGACTGTCGACAACAGGCAGACCTTCGTTTGGTCTCAGAATCACGGAGAAGTAGTTGTAACCACTATCCTTGAGTAGATCCTGTTGGCATGTGAGATCAACAGCCAATACTCGAGTCCAGATGAATACCATGACCGGTTTCAATTCAGTAGCAGCAGATTGCAACAGTTTGAGAACATACGGGAAAATCCCAATGCTCAAAGCAAGATTAACTGCCCAAGGTCCCATATCAAGAAATCGACCCAAAAGAATCAAAGCTCGTACTCGGTGTTGCTGGCTGAGAAGGACTTGAAGAACGACCGGTAATTGATCTGGTGCTTTGTGAGATGAAGCACCTTGAGTGAGATATACCTCAAAGGCTGTAAGTTGTTCCGTAAAAAAACTTGAGTTTTGAAACTCATAGTCAGGACGAATCCCTGCTTCCTTCTCTTCTAACATCGGTAATTGAGAAAGGGCCATCTCTACAGCCAAATCCCAACTCTCCCACAGCGGATGCTGATGTGTATCAGGGAGCTCTGGATAAGATTGAGGATGACATTCATAGGCAGACATGATCCTTTGTGATAGGAGGAAATTTCGAAATAAAGCAGCAACCATGAGGTCTTGTCTGAAGAATTTCCGAAATAAGGGTCTCGGTAAAGTGGTCCATGCGATGGTATCTGTAATTGCTGTAAAAATCCAATTCAACTCCCCTAAAGGTGTTCTTCTTTCCTGCAGTCGACCTGGCAGTTTCTTGGCTCTCTCAGGAGTAAGTTTTGATGGTAAAGGGTTCTGTAAAACAAAAAACCATAAAGCCATCTCAATCGGTGTAGTAAGGCATGAAGTAAAGACATCTGCTGGGAGAAGAGGGTTGGTGGGGAGATTTTCTTTCACGCCACAAGCTGCCAGGTGTATATATGGTCGAAAATTGACGACCGTATAGGTTGGATCCTTCTCCAAAGCCAAGGCCTCCTCCTCTTCATGCTTTTCGACGAATCTGTGGAAGTTGTTCAAGATGTTTGCGGCATCTGAGCAATCCCAGACAAAGAATGTTGGTGCTTGTAGCCATGTTTGAAGATCGTAAAGCGATATCGGTATATATTGCGTGTAATTTCTGTTGAAGACCCATATCTCTCCTGACGCTGTGGGTTTCGGTACGCCATGGCCATTATAGTGGAAAAGTACTCTCTCTTCTTTTGCGTTTCGTCGAAGAGATACACAAAACTTCTTCGTCTCCTCCACGGACGGATCCAAATATTGCTTGTATCTTGTCCGGATGGCCAAGGTCTCGTATTGTGCTTGTAGTGATTTTCCGATGGCTTCCAATGCTTTAGGGGCAGCTCCATTTGTCGGGTCTTGCCAAGCCTCCAATTTCGCTCCTGGTGTTGTCCTCAGTTGATCCGGAGGTTCCACACTAATATTCAGACATATTGCCAATGCTGCCGAGACAGTCTTCAGTCGATCTTTCATACGCCAGTCTTGTAGCTCATATGCTAATTGCTTGGGATTTCCAGTCGTCTCATGTCGTTTATCGGTAAAGTACATATACCAGTTCTGGTCAAAAAGGTTAGCATCTTCCTGATGTGGCCAGGAGGCCCAAATTCTGATATAATCTCTGCAATCATCGTCTTCGGTTGAACGAACGCAATGTCGCTGTATGATTTCTTGGCAACTTTCGCCGAGATAGCTCCATTGATCGAAATCTTCAATGTGGGAATAATAATATCGGCATTGCTCGATGTTGAAAAACTCAGACATGCTGGAATATCCAAAATTCCTACGTGATCAAAACTGAAGAGGTCTGGCCGACCGATAACACACAAAGTTTGACTCAAGGAAAGTGCAACCTACATCTGCTAACTGAGAAACGTATTCTTCCGAAGCATAATGATCCTCGAAACCATGTCGTGCCCCCCAATCTTGAACTTCCTCTTGTGCTTCTGCTTCTTCGCCCCTGGGTCCAAAATCACTTTTCGATCTCTGCAGCAAGGGTTTAGGTTTTCGTTTCTTATCTCTTTCGGATTCATCTTGCGACGAGTCAACTGCTGACGTCGGTCGGGATTGCAAGGATGATATGTGGCCATTTACTGTAGGAGGTCTTGAGGGTCTGTCGGATTCGGTTCCATCCCCATTCATCTCCACTGGATCATTACTAACAGCTGGTCTAGGATTCATAACACCAGATATACCATTCATAGTCGTTTCCCGCATGTGCGACGCCGACGCCAAACTTTGCGGTCGAGATTGGTTCAAGGAAGATACATTGGAATGAGATGACTGTCGAGGGCTGTATTGTGGGCGGTGAGCTCCATGCTGCTGGAGCGCGACAGCAGTCATTGTCATTTGAAGAGAAGCCGCCTTCTCAGCGTGGAGGTCTTCATGGGATGTCGGATTTAGGTTTGACGGTGAAGAGACCAAGATCGGATGAACTGGTCCAGATCTGTGGCTGGTCAGCCAAACGGTTTTGCCAACCCTCCGCCCTGCATCCGAGGAACAAGAAGACTCACTGTACTCTCTGGGGATCTGGCCCCTCTAGATGCGCTGAGATGAAGGCGCAGATAGTGCTGTTGGAAGTGGGAATAGATCCTAGATGCACATTTGCTCTGCGCTGTATAGTGGAAAACAAGACGTTACAAGCTTTGTGCGGTTGAGGTTCACAGTTTGAATGGGTGAGCTACGAGGATGGCTAGATTGCTTGTGGCGCAGGTCGAAATTGTGGCTGACGGGCGCCACTCTTGTTACTCTGTCTCCCTCCGTCTCCGTCTGTCTCTATCTCTTGTTTTCTCTCTGTCCCCTTCAATGATCACCTCAACCCAGCAGCACGGAACTGGACCAGAGCTGGACATGCAATGCTGTTGTGAGATTCTGGAGATACATCATTTCGGTGACAGATGAGGAGCCTTCAGTATGCGGCGCGTCGATACGCCGGCCACATGAGCAACCTCGACGGCCCATTGCATTGTGAATCAGGGGTCCTACGACATCGTATCCAAGCACCAGAGACAATCACTCGCCTCTTCTACAGGACACTCTTTCACAGGACACGCTGCCCCAGATCCTTGCTTTATTTCTACGCTACGTCCAGCTCAAATGCCAGAAACAAGTCGACAAAGCAGGGCATCATCCCCTCTGAGGGAAAGTGAGGTGTGACCATGGGAATGTTCCATGCAGCAATGTATTTCTGGATCGCTGCTGTCGGCCTATGAAATCTGGGGCTTGACTAGGTTCCTGGGTGGCTACCTACAGCGCCATGCACTGCGAATCCGGGAAGGTCGGTAGGCGTAGGCAGAGGCATAGCATACTCGTACCGGAGAGAAGATCAAGTCATGGGATTTGAGGTCAAGGTGTCGGGTATCAATACAGCCAAAGGCCCAAAGCAGACGTAAATATTAATACCGACGCCAGACGAGCTATATAGCAACAAAGAGCGAATCATAACAGCCTACAATGCAGTGACTAATCCCAGCAATATGAAACCAGCCATCGCTCAACAGAGTAAAGCCTCACGACGCTGACCTTCACATCAGGGGGCTTCATCCTGTCCCTGTCCGACGACTACAACTGACCCAGATATTTGAACATTTCGAGCCCTCCGTTGTAAATGTGTAACCCATAATTCTGCATGGTCTTCTGTCTTGTTTTATACCCATCCTGGCGATATCAACTCTTATGTGTCCCCGTCGAGGAATTGCTCTTCGATGATCTTGAGCCTTCTGTCGCGGGTATTCCTCCAAGCGATAAATAATTTTAGAGTTGGCAACGACCGATCCTGCATGCTCATGCTTGACCCGACACCACATCAACTCTGATCATTCCACCTTGCGCAATCACCATCTCGAGCTTCAATCGCCCGCGACCATTGCTCCATTCTTCTCGACTCGCCTGTGGGCCGTGGAAGGATCTGCGAATCCGTCGCAGTTTCCCCAGCCATCCCTACGAGGTCGAATTCCTCGGACCTTTTCACGTCGAATCAATTCGAAGACGTCGGACGAAGTCTAAATATCTCAGGCGCATTGGCATAGGGAGAGGTTGGCCTCGAATGGCACGATGGCATTCCTCTTCAAGAGCAAAAAGAATGTAGACAAAAACCAGACCACAAAAGAGGGAAATGGTGTTCCAGGATCGCAATCATCCCTTCAGAGCAATGGCAGAGTCGGGATAGTCGAGAAACAATCGACCCCATCAAGCAGTGTCAATAATTCAATGAATTCTCTCCAAGGTGGTACGCCCAGCCCGGAACAAGCTGTCTCCAGGAGAGGAACAAGTTCCGAACAACAGGATCTTCCAGTGAGTATCATCAACAACGAAACCCAACACATACTGACTCGACAGCTTCGAAATGGCGTTGCGCCTCCGCCATCGATGAATGCCAATCCCAATGCTTCCTTATATCCATGGTCTCAGCGACGAGTAACCTATACGACGTCACATCCGAGCCCCTTTCCTCGATATGGCGCAGCTGTTAACTCGGTCGCCTCGAAAGAGGGTGATATTTACTTGATGGGAGGTCTTATAAACAGTTCTACAGTCAAAGGGGATTTATGGATGGTTGAAGCGGGAGGGAATATGGCATGTTACCCTCTGGCGACCACAGCTGAAGGTCCCGGACCGAGGGTCGGTCATGCAAGTCTGCTAGTGGGGAACGCGTTCATTGTATACGGAGGTGATACCAAGATGGAGGATTCCGATGTGCTGGACGAGACATTGTATCTTTTGAACACCTGTAAGCCCCTCGAACCCTCCAATGAGTTATACTAATTTCTCAGCAACACGACAATGGTCAAGAGCTGTACCAGCAGGACCTAGACCTTCTGGAAGATATGGACATTCTCTCAATATTCTCGGATCGAAAATATATGTATTTGGTGGTCAAGTTGAGGGTTATTTCATGAACGACCTGGTTGCTTTTGATTTAAACCAGCTGCAAGTTCCGACGAATAGGTGGGAAATACTCATTCGGAATAGTGATGATGGAGGACCACAACCTGGAATGATACCGCCTGCGAGAACGAATCACTCCATTGTCACCTTCAACGAGAAGTTATATCTGTAAGTTTATTCCCGCAGATCCAGGGGAAGTCTAACGATTGTAGTTTCGGAGGAACGAACGGATTCCAATGGTTTAATGACGTCTGGTGTTACGACCCAGTCCCGAATGCTTGGACTTCGCTCGACTGTATCGGATACATACCCGCTCCTCGAGAAGGACACGCTGCCGCAATTGTCGACGATGTAATGTATATTTTTGGAGGGCGAACAGAAGAAGGGGCAGATCTTGGAGATTTGGCTGCATTTAGAATTACATCCCGACGTTGGTATACGTTTCAGAATATGGGACCATCGCCTTCACCAAGATCAGGACACAGCATGACAGCATATGGGAAACAAATTGTTGTTTTGGCAGGAGAACCAAGTACAGCAACTCGAGAAGTGCAAGATCTTTCGATTGTTTATCTTCTTGATACAAGCAAGATCCGATATCCGAATGATCAACAAATACAGCAAACCCCTTCAGGAGAACGTGTACCTGGTGGAAGGAGGCCAAGTGGGGGAGAAAAGGGTGCAATTGGACAACGGAGTACAATTTCTCGGGATGGCCCATCTGCATTACTAGAATCAAAGAGATTGAATGGACCACCGCGAGAGAGCGTTATGGGAGCCGGTCGTGGAATTGGTCAACCTGGAGTCAATGGTAACGATATGAACGGTATAGCACCTGGATCAGCACAACCTCAAGGTCCACAAGCGGGTCAGCAAATCCAGCAAAGTCCTCAGGGACTCTCAAAATTACCAAGGGCATCAATGGCACAAGCTCCTCCAGGCGGGCCACCGCCTCAACAACAAGCACCTAATCCACGACAAAATGGGCCTGCACCTTCAGGAAGTGTACGTGGAAAGTCCCCAGCAAGGATGGAGAAGACATTTGGACCCACAATCGATACAAATGTTCGAAATCCCGCAGTGGAGAATACTGCGGTCACATCTGCACAAGGTCAATCACCTGCTCAAAGGGATAGTCCGGCACGAGACAGCCCAACGGCCAATGGAAGGCGTACTCCAACAGGGAAGCCAGTTGCAAAATTAGAGCCTGAGATGCAACCTCCGTTGAATGGTGGTGCAACTAGGTCGTCGTCAAAGAGTCGACGGCAGCAAGGTTCTGTTGACAGTACGGCTGAATCATCACTCAAGAATGTCACCAATCGTCAATCATCGCCACCTCCACCCTCAAGACAAACCAGCAATCCACTCGGTCGAAAGGGATCTGCCAGGAATTCTCAGACCGTTGCTTTACTCAAGGAGCTTGACGCAGCTAAGAATCGGAATGCGTGGTATGCATCAGAATTGGAGCTTGCCAGAAAAGCAGGATACAATCCAAATCCATCTAGCAGTCCGATTTTGGATCAACGAGCAGCCGAATCTTTTGATGATGAAGATAAACCCTTGATCGAAGCCCTCATTGCAATGAAAACCGAGCTTTCTAATGTTCAAGGATCAATAGATAAACAAGCTGTCCTTGCTGCGAAGCAGATTGCTGAGATTGAAAGTCAACGAGATGCAGCTGTTCGTGAAGCCGTATATGCAAAAGCTAAGCTTGCTGCACATACAGGAAGTCAAAATAGTACACCCCAACCAGATCAGGATCGTGAACTTGGAAACGCGACAGCGGACAGGTCCAATGACATCAGCCGGAAATTAGCAGCAACATTATCGATACAACAAGACCTCAAAAACAAGATTGATTCGTTGACAGCTGAGCTTCAATCAGAAAAACGAGGTCGTCAATTGGCAGAGGATACAGTAAATACTGCTCAGGCTCGCATGGCTGAACTAGAGACTTATAAGCAACAAAATTCGGCTGAGGTTGAAAGTTTGAAGGCAGAATTATACGAATCACAGGTCAAGGCAAGAGAAGAAGCAGTTGTCAGCCAAGAAGCTGTAGCTGCAGCCCAATTAATCCAGGCAGAGAAGGATGAGTTGGAAGCACGCTACAATGAAGTCGCGGGGGCCTCAAAGGAACACAGTGACACCTTTGACTCACTACGCGAAGCCGTCTCATCATCTGCGGACATGAGGAAGTTGCTCGAAAGAAAGCTCGAAGAAGAACGGACTGAACGAGAGAAAGTCGAGAACAAGCTCAGTAAATTGAAAGCAGAGCACGAAAATCGTACCTCGGAACTGGAGACTGCTACAAGGCGACTACGTGACGCTGAAGAGCTTGCCGAGCAACATGCTAGTGAAGCCCGAACACATCGACAAGCCGTATTAGCTGGTCTTGATAAGGTGGCATCTCGGGATGCTGGAGTTAAGACTGTAGGCAAGGATGATCGTCTCACAGCACTTCAGGCACAAGTTCAAGCAGCCAATGCATTGGTTCGAAAATACCAGGCAGCAGCAGATTCAGCATCGGAGAAGTTACGTAGTGCTGAGGAACGTATTGCTGGATTGGAAGTATATCAAGAGCAAGCTAGTAGGGAAGGTATGTCTATCAGGAAACAACTTCAGGCCACAATGAGGGAGACGCAGACATTGCAGGCAGCCAACTCGGAAATGAAAAATCAACTCACTAAACAAAAACTGGAATCTGATGCTGTTTATGTTCAGCATAACACACTCAAAGATATCCTTGGCGAACGTGGAATCAGTCCAAGCTCTCGAGTCCGTGGATTATCGAGTCCTCATTCTGGGATCGAGACCCCAGACCCAGCACGTCTTCGTGAGTTGGAGCAACAACTTGCGGCCAGCATTCAATCTCATCAAGAAATGAAACATAGTTTCGAATCTCGGGAGCAAGATGCTGAGACCGCTTATCGAGAAAAATTAACACAATTGGAGAATGATTATCAATCTGCGGTTCATTATGTCAAGGGTACCGAGAAGATGCTCAGGCGTCTGAAAGATGATTTGGCCAGACACAAAGCTGATAATATACGCTTGAAAGAGCAACTTATTGAAGCTGAGGAGAAGGCTAATGGGCTTAGTTGGGAGGAGGAGAAAACCAACTTGAACAAGGAGATTGAGAGTTTACATGAGAAGATCAAGACTTCTGTGGCACAGCTCGAGCGTCAAGTTGACGAGGTGAGAGCTGAGCTTGCGACTACACAAAAGGAGCGAGATCAACTAAAGCAGAGTCATGAAGAGGCTCAAAACCAATTATCTGCGTCGATCGACCAAGCACGTGAGGACCTGAGTCAACTTCAGCAAGAGAATGCATTACTTGAGAAACGAGCTCAAGATGCAGAGCAGAAAGTGTCCTTGCTGTTGGATCAAGTCGAACACTCAGTTGACAATTATCGTCGCCAGTCTCGGCCGATTGGAGAGACTACCTCGATCAATGGTCATCAACGAACCCTCAGTGGAGAAGAATCTGTCTCCGAGAGCTCGCTCTATGGTCCCACGGATAATCGAAATAGTATGGCTCTTGATAGTCTCGCATCTGAACTTGAAACGCTCCGTACTCACTGGGAGACGACGAACAAGAATTACCGCCTCAGTAATGCATTCGATTTCGATGATCGACCCCTCCCCAAACTGGATACTCAAATAGATAGCACCGCCAAAGGTGGTGGTCTAAGCAGCAGTCTTTCGGATTGGAGGAAACGTCTTGATGCGGAAGAATCAGAAGCCAGGTCTCGTAAAACGAGTGAGACATCACCCCTACCCAGCGGGAATGGAAAACGGGAGATGAGTCCCAGCGGGAAGGAAGTCGATGGGAATGCCAGAACCAGTCAGGTCAACCTGATTTGATCTTGTGGTAGATGATGAATTACGAAGCCGAGCAACTTTGAATTTTTATTTTTTTGCCAGTGCTTTTGCATTCACGGGATGGATGTTTAATTCTTGTGAAAGTCAATCTTCGATTTTCTTTTCTTATGATGCTTCCGGGCGTTAGGATTGGATTTTCTTTTTCAGCCTCCTTCACGCACTCGTTTTTTTTTTTTTTCTCTTCTTTTCGTTTTAAGAGAGGATGAGTTTCCTTATGGATATTCAGAGAGAGGGAAAATTCATTTCTCGTCGTTCATTCGTCACTTTATTGGGATGTGAGAGAGGGATGATTGGTTGGATGAGAAGGTGGATGGTATGGATAATGTACAATAAGGCGTGATTGTGGTAGATACAATTCAGTGAGGGGAGGGGAGAGGAGGGGAGGAGAGAAGTGAGTGTGGAATGCAATTAATGACGAGTGGTTTTGTGTAAGATATTCATTCGTATTCGTTCGTGATCTCGTCTGTCTAAATCGTGATGATATCCCTCCTTACTTCCCCACGACCCTAAGCATGCATTCCCTCCCTACTTCAATACATATATCTAAATCAAAATATATCGAACCCCCTTACTGAGCACCTTCCCCCTTCTTACTACCTGGCCTTAAAAATTTAGAAAATTTAGAAAAAAAAAAATTAAAACACAAAAGTTAAAATAATATACAGCGGCAATAGCAAGGTCGGGAGGTCGGGAGGTCGGGAGGGCGGAAGGGTGGGATAATGATGCTGATGGGGTTTTATTTTTAGACGGGGGTTTGTGTGATATGTAAGTGGGGTGAATGACGATAGTGGCTATTTTTCTAGATACAGTACTACGGGCTTGAGGGGGTTGAGGTATCAACGAATGGATGTGGTAGTATTGGATTGGATTGGATTGCGGGGAAGGGATGATGATGATGAGATAGATGATAGGATTACATTTGCTGGATTAGGTACGATGCAGATAGATGAGATATGCATGTATATATATATACACATATATATATATACATACATATGTATGTATGTATTCATCGCCAGTGATTCATGCTCGGGATTAATATATAGATGAATATCCGGAGTTGGGAGATGCACGATGAGTTGTAGAAGGTTGATGGGGTAAGGGGTTCTGGTGGTTCCCCGAATGGAGGTTGGGAATAAGATGAGGCGACTGCCAACAACTTGGTGCAGCAGCTACCTTGGGTATTTCTTGGTTTAGGTACGAAGGAGGAGGCTTTGCTGTTCCGATTCCTGTCATTCGGTCGTTTGGAGGACGACGATTCAGGGTTGTGGGGGTCTGAACCATCGGATGAGCGACATTCAGGATCGTCTGATCGATCTGGGAGCAAAGGAATGGCATAAATAAGCAAGAATAATCACAACAATCATGCTCTGCTATGGAATAATAAGCATGTTGAAAGAAGAAGGCAACGGAACGCCCGAGATAGGAGCTTCTTGTATAGCACAGCGTCCCGCAGCTTCGGGAAGATAGATGCTCACGCTCATGCTCATGCTCATGCTCCTGGGCCTGGAACTGGGGCTGAAGCAACAGCTATTGGAAGGTCCCGCCCGTCCCGTAAGGCAAAACTGGTAAAGGCTGGCTACGTACGGGTCCGGCATGACCTATTTCTCATTATCAATAATAATCCTAAGCATCAATCACAAATATAGACCTACCGAGTCCGAGTCCGCGTCCGCGTCCGCGTCCTTGAGCTGATTTGTGCGTTTAATCGCGCAACGCGGCGAATTCTGACTGACTGGAGTTGATGCGATTGACTGATGCTGATTTGATGAAAGGGGTTGGTTTCAAGGAGTTGTGTTAGTGCGAGGGAGGGCGTGATGAGTGGACATCACGCCCTTGAGCGGCAATTGAAACCTCACCTAGAGACTTAGAGAAGGCGCTATTTGATAACGACGAAGGGCGTGAGATGTGAGATGTGAGATGTGAGATGTGGGATGTGGGATGGCTGCGTTGGGTGCGTTGGGCGGACTCGACTCGACTCGGTGACGGGAAAGAGTCGGTCTGGTCTGGTCTGTCAGCTGGAAGGAATGCCACGCCGACGACGCCGACGCCTTCGCCTTCGCCTTGCCCGGCGGGACGAGTAAGGCAGGGTCATCATCTATAATATGCTTTGCCCCCCCCTTCTGGCCGTCTGCCTTCCATCTCCTCTCCCTCCGTGCGAACCGCTTCAGGGCTGCTGAAGGGGGCCTGACGAAAAAGACCTGAAGGGAGACCTAGTTAATGCGGCTGGGGTGCACAATGCGATGCCCTGCTTGAAAGGATAATGATGGCAAGTCATGCCTTTGCCAGCAGAACACCACACCCAAGACCACGAGAGCAATCCAGGTCGTGGGGGGGGGGAAGGAGTGCGAACAGTGTAGAATTATCTGCTTTGATGTGATTTGAGCGGATTCGGTCCTGATAGCCATGGATTGGACGGAATGTGAATACCAATATCAATATCATTATCAAAGAACTCGAGCTCCCCTTTGTTCGCATGCAACGCCCCTGGCCCGTGTGAAGTGTGAAAGAGGCAAAACTGACGTCCGCCTGACAAAACAGGCGCCAACGCTAAGCGAACTGTCCTGCTTCTTCGTCTTCCAAGCTTCGACTTCATCCAACGTCTCTACATCTCACCCTCCTCCCCCCCTCGACCCATCTGTTCATCCTCTTGGTGAATTGATCTCCTGTTGCCCGCTTGGTTCTGAGGGTCTTCCAGAGTCATCACTTCCACTCCCGACCATCTCCGCACCAAGGTCACGGTTACGCCCTCGGCTGGAATCAAAGCGTCCCTCTCAAGCCACGACAGTTAGGTACGTACAAATACTTCCACATCTGCAGATGAGATCTCGGGACTCGTGCACGCTCTGCCTCCTCGGGCACCATCCGATCGTGAATATTCCCCTTCACCTTCGTATTCACGACTCCTGTTACTCACCGCTTCGCTTCACACAGCCTCACTGACATCTGGCAGGCTCCTCGCACGATCGTCTCGATCAACCCTCCTACATCCCCTCATCGACTCTCGTATCGGATTCCCGATACTCAGAGTCCATAGTTCAACTTCAAGATGACTACTATGGTGAATCAACCCGCTTCTAAGAAATCCAACCCTCTGGTTTATACTCCCTTTCTTCGCCTTCCAGGGTCAACAGAATCACCGGCATGGCCGGTTGATTGTCCAGTGACATTCCTCAAGCCACACGATCACATATCGACTGCGTGTGGGACAGGTGCTGATTTAGATTCTAGGATCTTCGCGTTGGTAACAAATACCGTATTGGCCGGAAGATCGGTAGCGGTTCCTTCGGTGATATCTACCTCGGTACGAACATCATCTCTGGTGAAGAGATTGCCATCAAGCTTGAGAGTGTCAAGGCAAAGCACCCTCAACTCGAATATGAAGCTCGTGTCTACAAATCCCTCGCTGGTGGTGTTGGTATTCCATTCGTTCGCTGGTTTGGAACCGAGTGTGATTACAATGCCATGGTTCTAGATCTTCTTGGCCCCAGCTTGGAGGATCTCTTCAACTTCTGCAACCGCAAGTTCTCCCTGAAGACCGTTCTCCTCTTGGCCGATCAGCTCATCTCGCGGATCGAATACATCCATGCTAAGTCCTTCATCCATCGTGATATCAAGCCCGACAACTTCCTCATGGGTATCGGAAAGCGTGGCAATCAAGTCAATGTCATCGATTTTGGTCTCGCCAAGAAATATCGTGACCCCAAGACTCATTTCCACATTCCTTATAGGGAGAACAAGAACTTGACTGGTACTGCTCGTTATGCATCAATTAATACTCACCTGGGTGTTGGTAAGTTTCTTCCTCCTCCTCCTCCTCCTCCTTCCCCCCTCCTCGCGCTAACTTCGCAGAACAATCTCGTCGTGATGATATGGAGTCACTCGGTTACGTTATGCTCTACTTCTGTCGTGGTTCCCTTCCATGGCAAGGTTTGAAGGCTGCTACCAAGAAGCAGAAGTATGATCGCATCATGGAGAAGAAGATGACAACCCCCACCGAAGTTCTCTGTCGTGGTTTCCCCAACGAGTTCGCCATCTACCTCAACTACACTCGATCCCTCCGCTTCGATGATAAGCCCGATTACTCCTATCTCCGAAAGATCTTCCGTGATCTGTTCGTTCGTGAAGGCTTCCAATACGACTACGTCTTCGATTGGACCGTCTACAAGTATCAGAAGAATGCGCAAGCCATTGCTCAGGCTGCAGCTGCCCCCCCTCCTCCGGAAGAGGAAGAGAAGCCAAGACCTCAACGTGTTGGTACCAATAACACCACCAATTCCAAGCCAGGAAATGCTCTCCCAGCTGGTCGACGCAAGATCGAACAACATACGACGAACACCCCCGATACCGGTCGAGCTGTTGGTGGAAGTGATAGGATGTGAGTCACTATTAGTCCGAAATTCCTTGTAAGGGAATTCCTCTTCGCGTTTAGTGTGCTTCGATGACGCTGTCGCGAGGAGAACAATATGCTGACTGGATTGCTGACGCTTAGTCGGTAATAGGCTTCGATCTGCTTCTAAGGATCAACCTCAATACTATTGACTCCCTCGCGTTTGACGTTTCCTCGGATTCGTCTTGGACCCAAAACCTTGCCGTATCCCCTTGACGGAATGGCTCAACTCATCTCTTATTGTTTCATTGGACTGAATTATTTATGGCTCGACTCGCTCTGACTTCACGACACATTCTTATGTGCGAGAAGTTACCGAAATCGAACGGCACGTCGATGCATTAATAAGTTTTCGGAGCCAGTCGAATCACTCGACAAGAAACAAAGAATCAGGTCTGACATAGTCAAAAAGGCCTGTTCATGAGATATGTTTTGCGGTGCATTTTTCCTATTTCCTTTCTCTCTTTTTTTTTTTTTTTTTTTTNTNTTTTTCTGTTCTTGCTGATTTCGACGGAGAGATGACGTCTGGGGATGTTAATGGGAGTGGAGAATCACTTTTGTCTCGATTATGAGAGCAGGTTACTAGCTTTCGACGAAGAAACATTGCAGAACTCGAATACATATGTTAAGGGGTAGAAATGGGAACAACAGCTTCTGGGGAAGTTTTACCTGCATGCCCTTTTCTTTCATTGCATTTGAGCAGGGGAGAGGAGATTCTGTGTGTTGAAGGAATTGATGACCGCGCATGGCTTTAGCTCTAGGCTGATAGTGAAATTAAATCATGGCAACCCATTATCGTGTATAGATGTGAACTATATTGAAGGCTATATGTGGGGAGGATGGTGAGTCCTTGATTATGATGTCCCACAAGTTTTGGAAAATGACAAGCAGACCCAGTGACTGGCATGTGGGCTTGTTTTTAAGACCGAGTATTTGATTATGCTCACAATTATAATCCAATATATATTCAACCATCCTACCCCCTTCCATTTTAATAATTTCCTCTTCTTTTATTTATCTTCCCTACTTTCTGCAGTTTTGTTTTAATTGGCTGCAAATGTCGAGATGGTTAGGGTGGGGGCTAGGGTTCTTCTGTTTTTCTTTTTCCTATCTTGGATATATTTATATTTTGTTTTATAAACATATTGACGCTTTTTCTTCTCTTTCTTTATTCTACTTCAATTTCATTATATAGGGATGGAATAGTCCTGGGTGGGATTGTAGCGGTCTTGGGGGGCTTTGGGTAATTAGTTGTTAGTTTCTTTTTGTGTGTTTATTATTACACTGTGTTGTAACTGGAGGGGAGAAGATGAGGAGGGGGGAGACGGGAATGGGAATGGGAAATGGGAATGGGAATTAAGGCGGAGGCAGAGGGGTGGGACTGCAATGGTGGACGTGTAACAGGTCATCAATCAATTGATCTCATTGCGGGTTGTGTCAGGTCAAGACTGTGGATTGAAAAGGCTATAAAAGGGGTTTATATACAATGGGGAGCCGCTCGGGGCCCAGGGCTCATTCCCTGACAAGAGGGTGCGTTGTCCTGGATGCACGTTGTACCTAGGTAGGAAGATATAAAGGCGCTTTTGCTGGAATGATCTAATTCTTAATGTGTAGCAGTGCTGGGCTTTTCAAGGGTCTAAACACTCTGCCACTCTATATTCCACTATAATATCTACTAATGATAGAAAGTACTTACTAGATACAGAAATAAAATGTAGAATTTGGTAGTTAAACAGTGCAAGGAGTCGTAAAAGCTGTATGGTTTTCAAACGCCTATCTTAGAATTTATATATTATCTAGGGCTTGACTCTTTTATACTGAGTTTCTCCACAATTTACAGCACTTCGGACGCTAAGTTTGGGAGTTTATTATTACGTGCCAGAAGAGTCGAAATGTCCATAATGCTAGAATATCAGCCTTTAGGCAAAATCCTTTCAGCAACTCCATGGAAAAGGCTTATGAGAGTCGAAATGTCTATTGAACTCAAAATGCTTAAATACCGGTTTCTGGAGTGCTATGAAAGGCCTCCCCCAGCTCTTCCTGATCACCATAATTTTAAATCAACTTGAAATTTTATTAGAGAGTGATGTTGGGAATACATAGGCAGGCTGGTAGGGTCGATAACTACGCCTAGCCATGGCCACTGTTGGTTGGTGACTCTCCAACCAAGGCCAACCAACCCCAATTAACCAGCAAAGACCTCTATCAGGCCCCTAGGAACCAGCCTCATATTCCCAATACTCTGGTTATACACATCTCATTTCACTCATGCCGTCACATCAGAGGTCTGGTCGTGGAGATAGACTCGATTTGTTGGACTTTGGCTCCAATATGTGAGAATGGGAATTGTGTTGATTCTGACCCTTTAGGAGGGTCCTAGAGGTGCTATTTATAATAAATAGATGGAATCGACTCGACCATCGATTCCATTTCACATGTAAATATATTCCCATTCTAGAAGTAAATGGCTGAACTAAAAATCAATAAAGCAAAAATGAATCCATTGCCTCGGTGCCCTCGATTCTCGGTCTGACACGATTGAAGTCACCCGTAAGCAGGGAAAGGACTGAAAATAGAGAAAGGAACAAGGATTGAGTCCTCGATGCCTGACTCATGTCCCTCACACAATGAGATTGGCCATTTTCTTGTAAAAAGACTAAAAACTTTACATATTCCTCAAACCTTGAAAGTCCCGTTGACCACATTTACATATCCGGTTTTTCTCCACAATATTCCAAATTAGCATTCTGGGATTTACATCTAGTAAAAACATAAAATATGTTCGGGAAAGAAACTCTGAACCAAAAGATCTCCAAACTGCAGACAAAACTCCAAGACTTAAAGTTCGTTCTCCTCTCCTTCGTAAAGGTTTTGCATGGGCTAATAATATTTCAACAAAAGAAATAAAACAGCGCGTATTGTGAATTGGTATGAGCGGAATACTCGTGAAACACCTGAGCGAGGAGTTAACATGCATCTAATCCCGGAGCGCAAAACAATACTTAAGAAAATGGGTAACTCTATATTTGTCAATGCGTTGGAGACAAGGCAGAAACAAATTACAGAAATGGAAAGTGAGTTAAATGAACTTTTGCAACGCCAAGAGAAAGAACGCCAGAAGAATAGATAAAATAATGCAATATATATTCGCGGCTATTGATTTGCTATATATATATATATACATAATATACATTCACAAAAAGTCAAACTAGCTTCTATCACTTACTTACCACCCTTCCACTTCCTATCTTCTCCTATATCACCTTTTTATCTTCCCTCCAAACCCCACATTTGCCCCTCTCCCTTTCTGTCACGTAAAAGAGTAAGGTGAGAATCGAGATACAAAAGCTTTATATTAACGGCTTCAAGGGTCTGAAGTGCCGTCTGACCTCTAAAGAAAGGGGAGTACTCCTATATTATACATCTAGAAATGGGTTCTTTATGACCCCTTCATTTTAGCTATCTGAATCTCGACGAGGTACTTAGGTTGCCTAGTAAATCCCTAGCACCAGGAAGTACCTTTTGGAGGTTGAAAAAGCATGATTTTGAAGGAAGGAATGAATGATTTATCAACATATTGCAAGTGCGCATGCATGTGACACATGTTCAGATGCCCAATCTGCAAATTTCCAAACCTTATCTCCCTCCATCCTCCTAAACATCGGGTTATTCGGAATGATAACTCCTGGCCTGTCGTCCAAAGGATGCCCCAAGAATATGTCACGATATTCCGCCAGCTGGATTTTATATTTCCTGCTCATTTCAAGCTCGAAAAAAAGTCGAATACGCGTCTGTTGACAATTTCTAGGAACGTAATAATTCAACCGAGTTCGTAAGATCATGGTATATTGCATTCGTGAGTAACATAAGCTCTGCTCCTGACGCCAGCAAAGTAGTGTCACTCTACGTGCGTGACTATAGACCCATATCTGTTTGGGTGCCAACGTTGACATCGGGTATCTTCATTTCGACTTCTGGTACATCGGGTGTTGAGGGTCGTAAACTTTCCAAGTTCTCAGGCAATTTTGTGTTGCCAGGCTTCTTTCCCTTTTTCTTTTCCGCCTTCAGGCTGTTCATAGGTATATATCAATAAGTTAGTATTCGAATATTATAAACAAGGGGAATTTCTTTTAATGACATATCTGATAACTGCAGATAGAATAACCCTGTCATTCCTCGCATTCTCCCCCTTCAAACCCTATCTCCAGATGTCAGTCCTCAACAAACTTTAGAGCACATTGAGAATATACAAACAAAACGAGAGTGACAAAGATTGCAATAGATGCTGATGATGCTCATGGTCATGTGAGAGGATGGTATAGTCACTGTGCCATACAGCTGAAGGTATATTTTCTTTTTATTGGTTTCTTGCGTCTGAAGATATAAGATCTTAGAACCGCGTAATTCTAGGTATCTAGGGAACCAAAAGTAGTCACGTGATTGCCCTGATACGAGTCATCGGATCTCTTCATCATAGCCCTAACGATGGCCTGGGCCTCGTCACAGTCCTCCTGGTCGTATGGCTTCAGTCCGTAGGTCAACATAAATCTGGAGGAGTACTGATAGTGCTTCTGGATCCACTTGAGCTCTGGGGCTGAGAAATTGTAATCTGCGAGGTGACTCATGGGATCATCTTCCAGTTCTTGTAGGAATCTCTCTGTATCGTCTTCGCTGTGGTCTTCGTCTTCATCTTTGTCTTCGTCGTTATGGTCTCTTCCCCCCATACTGGCATTTTGCACTGGCGATCCATTTCCCTTGGGTTCGGCATCATCTTGGGCCATCCAACTTCTAACAATAGCTCTGCCATGTATACGATCCTCTTCCTTGTAGATAGACAAGCCATGGCTTCGAAGGAACTTGTATTCACCGTCCCAGTTTTTCTTTAGCCATGTCTTTTCCTCCGTCGAATAAGGCGCCTCCTCGGTGTAGGGAACCATGGAAACATTTTGTTGTCCTGATTGGTACGAATTCCATCGAGCACACTCAGTGTCTGGCCAATGAGCATTGATAACATAATATTTGCTGGGATCAAGGCTAGACCATCCACATTGGCCATGGAGACGAAGACGAGGAAGTCTGCCCCATTCAATAAGACCAGCACGATTGCCGTCTTCGTCTATCACCATTCCGAAGTTCTGTGAGAAGTCAAGTTGAAGTTCGTAGTCAGAGGAACTAAGTCCACCGAAGATGTTGCAGACAGAACTGGGCGCATACAGAACATTATGGAGAGTGATGATGCGCGAGTTTGTCTGGCGGCCTCGTTTTTGCTTGTAGAGTTTTGCATTGAGCTGTACAGTGCCGATACCAGTAACCCTAAGGCGAGAGTTGGAGTACATACTGCCGCAATATGTCTCGAAGGGGGTGAAGGATGTAAACCAGTCACGATCGTTTGCAACGTGTACGTTTGAGCTATTGGAGATGATCCAGTCGACATTGTAAGCCTCTCCCGAGGGTGCCATCTTCCAGGGTATTGTAGATTTGTACGGTTTATTGATCAATGTTGTGTTATGATCTTGGAAGTGAAAGCATTATTTAAGGACAAGAGGAGTGTGGTGCACAGACACATTGGATCTGTGCGTAAAACCCATACTAAAACGAATTATATTATCACTTGCTTACGCTTTCCTAACCTCTTTGACGTACATCCCTGTATCAGGCGTTCAAGAGTTATCCCTAGGCAGTGGACCAGCCTTCCAAGACTGCCACGTAAAAGTTTGTAGTAAGAATAAAAATATAAAAGCTTTATATTAGGGGCTTAATGGGCCTGAAGTGCAGTCTAACCTCTAGGAGGAAAGGAAGTATTTCCATTTTATCTACTTAAAAAATGGGTTTTTATAACCTTTTTATTTTTCAGTATTTGAATCTCGACGAGGTACTTACAAGTTGCCCCGTAAATTCCTAGCCCCGGAAAGTACCTCTATTTTTAGGCGTTGATTTAAGAGTCATTCATTTGCACTAATTAGTACTCTAGAAGGTACTTCGGGTAGCTAGTAAATTACTAGTAAAACTAAGTACCTCGTCGAGATTCAGATAGCTCTAATGAAGAGGTCATGGAGGACCCATCTTTGGATATATTATATGGGCGAACCCCCATTGTTTCTAGAGATCAGACTGTACTTTGGTCACTCCAAACTATAATATAAAGCTTTTATATCTCATTTCTTACCTTACTTATTTACGTGACATATCTTGAGACCAGCGAGATACAAGTTTCGACAGGCAGTTACAAAGCCACCATAGTCTAGGACGAACGGAAAATGAAGGAATATCACTACTTGAGTAGCTTCAATCGAAATTGCGGCCGGCATGTATAAGGATAATACGAGAAAGTCTCTTGCTTGTGAAGAGGTGAGAGCAGAAATGCCGAGCGCGGCATTAACCACTGTTGCCGTTAGTATTAATGACGAGAATCTATCGGTGATAGTCCTTACAGGCATACGGCGCTGTCTGGAGTACAGTATATCGCTGGATACGCGGACGATAGACCGGGTATGACAATAGAATGGCTGAGTTTACGGCAACTTTCGTCTGACAGCCAATTCGCAGCGTCCTCGTGGAACTGGAAAATAGTTATCAAGAATTAAATGAACATCCCTTGCGCTTTATTGCTCATCATCGTGATAATGAACACTCTTGGTGCAATTTTCACTTGCAATAACTCCAGGACGTCCCAGCGCATATTGCGCAGACTATTTCCGATTGCTGATTTGAATAGAACTGTTCAATTTTTCGTGAAAATGGAAAATTCTAAGAGGTACTCGCCAACAAGCCTGCTGCCTTTGAACGAATCCCGCAGGAGGTTGCATCAGGCTCTACCTGTTGTGCGGCCATAGCTTACGCCTGGCTTTGGAGATGACAAAACACCACGGCGTTAGAAAGTGAGGCAGACCGAAAATCGGAAATTTGACAAGAAGAATCGAATCATTGGCGAAGAAGCCATTTCATCATGCAACTAGACCGTCCACACAACGTCGTCATATGCTGAAGTCAAACAATATGCGGCTCCTCGTCGCTAAGACTATTGCACCAATGCTAAGTTGCAGGCATTTCAATCACAATCGACTCACACAAGTCCCTCCTAATCATCTTCTTTCTCGACGCTATTATCTGTCCTTCAATGGTCCGCAACAACGAGACAGTCATACAATCATGCCTTCAGAATATGAAGAAGCTCATAAGGACCCCTCTGGACTGACCCCTCTGGACCAGGGGATGCTCGCCCGACCGTCTTTCAAGTTGTCCAAGACGAAGGACTGACCGGAAAACGTACGGGAAGGTCTTCCTCATAACAGGCTGCTCCTCAGGTATCGGCGTCGAAACAGCTAGAGCTCTTGCTACGACAGGATCGTCGTTGTACAAAGTATCTAGCGGCGTGGAACCCCCCAGCTGCCGAAGAGGCCTTTGAGGGCATTCTAGAGATCCTGGCCGAGTCGAGATTCTGGATATGGACCTCACTTCCTTCGCGAGTGTCAGACAGGGCGCGTGCATCTTTGTGAAGAAGAGCTCTAAACTGGACGTCCTGATTGGCAATGCGGGAGTGATGGCTATGCCCAAGCTTGCTACCATAATAGATGGCTTCGAGACCCAATTTGCCACCAACCATCTCTCTCACTTTCTTCTCTTTGCGCTCTTGAGAGATACACCCTTGTCATCTTCCACACCCTCGTCTCTAGCTGCGGTTGTCGCGGTGGTGGTATTTGGCTTGATGACTACAACTTCCAGAAGCGACCAGAAGAATACAACCCTTGGGGTTCGTACTCCCAAAGCAAGACGGCGAATCTCTATATGGCCAATAAAATCGAACGTTGCTACGGATCTCCTGGTGTGTATGGAACATCACTGACGCCCGGTACGGTGAGTACGGGCTTCAAAAACATCTTGACCCCGCAGATGCAGCGGAGTATGCCAGCAGGGAAATTGTGCAGAACTACATCAAGAGCCTGGAGCAGGGTGCTGCAACGACAGTGTTCGCCGCAATCTCGAAAGAATTTGAGAATGAGGGTGGTATGTATCTGGAGAATTGCCAGGTAGTTGGACTCCATCCCATTGAGGGTGGCTTTGGTGAAGTTCCGGACGTGCCTGGGCCAGCAAAACATGCTTCAACGAGGAGAAAGCACGCCAATTGTGGGTAGACTCCTCGAAAATAGGTCCTGTAGCAGAGAATTAAGATACACACCACTTCAACCTGGCTTGCGAAGGGTCCTAAGAAGAGAGCCTCAGCTAGCTCAGGCAACTTGCGCCATGAGGGGTTTTGCAACGGCTTATTTTTCTATATTTATACGGCCTTGTTTTTAGCTTATTTTCTTGATTAAATAGTTAATAGTTAGATAAATTCAACTCGTTTTTCTGAAAGCCATTGTAGCATTATAGAAGGAAAAGCAAAAAAAGCAACCCTACCGTAGAAGGGCCAGCCAAGACTTATACACATCAAGTTGATCTCGTTAGAGATTTCAAACCACTCGAATTCCATCTGGGCAAGACACTTCTGTCCCTGCGCATTTAGACCATTTTTGAATACTTTCTTCCTAAGGATAATTGGAGGATTTCTTGTCAGGGTAGACAGAGTGTTTTGTGGTACTGCTGTGGCTGATGCTGAAGAGGAAGATATCGTTCAACTTGAAAGGCCAGAAGGGGGTGTTCCGAGTGAATGGATCGTATAAGTATAGGAACCTGGCGATTTGGTGCAATATTCCCACTTCGAAGAAACCATTCAAGACCGCTTACGGCATTAATAGGACCCTCTTACATATAATGAAGAAGATATGTCAAGAAACCCATCTGTTCAGGGTCCAAATGCCCGTGTCGCGTAACTTTGAAATGCATTCGATGTTACTGGCTTGATATTCATACCTCAGGCGAAGCATGAACCTTCGAAACTGCGAACTTTTCATGTAAGATTTCCATTTCCATTCCACATGCAAATCAGTATGTTGGCCGCCCGGAAAATCCCCAGGGCATGCCAATCATGTCGTCTACAGCTCCTATCCCTCTTCGAACACGGCTTCGTGAATCCAGCCCAAACGGTTTCGCGACATAGGACTACAAATCTACGACCCCAAACATTTCGGCCTCGTGCTACCTCCTCTCTAAGACTATTTTCCACAACTGAGATACGTGTAGATGGAAACCAAGCTGGAAAGGAAGGCTCTACAGCTGCTGAAACAGAATCGGTGGTGAGAAGAGCAAGACAGACCTTTGGGGAGACTCTGCCAAAGGGTTATCTATCGACCGAGGAATATGCATTATACGAACGATTATATGGACCTCCGACAAGAGAAACACAACCTGACGACTTGGAATATCTACCAGAGGTTGAGGAAGAGGTTTATGATGAGAAGGCTAGGAATGTTCTACTAAGGCAGAATGTGGACGGAGAGTATGAGGAGATTGAATTTGATCCGGAGCTAGGGTATACCGTGGCGGAAGAGGATGCGGAGGTAGCTCTCGATGGCGGCGAACGGCAAGTGGAGGACATCGAAAGCACGGGATTGAAGAGCGAGGAAGCAGATCTACAAATTGTTGATGAGGTAGCAGTTGACGAAGTAGAGATTGACGAGGTGGTGATGCGCCTTCAAACCCAGGATCGAAGAGAGAACGAAGTATTTGCCAGATTGCGACGAGACATGGAGGCCGCAAAAATACAACAAGACATCGAGGCTGCAGTGGCTCCCCAACTTCTAGAAGAAATCGAGGAGGAATACCAAGAGGACGATCGATACGACGAGGAAGACGAACAAGATGCATATATGAGCTCGGATGCTATCCGCACGCATCCACATACAATGACAGGCCGATCTGGAACATCCCCAAGCACATTATATCTCCCCAAAGATACATTAGTGAATCCAATTGAGGAGCTACTGGAGAGGACAGACATAAAACATCTTACTGAAGCAGCGGAGAAGGCTTTTGGTGGGAAAGGTCTACCATATTCTCCTTCAACTCTAATGACTCGCGAACGCCTCCCACAGAGACATGTTGGTTTAGATGCATCTCAACATCGAATGAGTGAAATTGATGCAGATGCATATATTGGTGCTGTTATACCGGGGACTTACGCAACCGTGATGAGTACTTTAGTTGAAGTACGAAAACGTCTAGGATTGAACTGGATTCGTGATCTGATTTTCAGAGAAGGTGGAGGACCAAGGGTATTGGATGCAGGTGGTGGTGGAGCGGGTGCCATTGCATGGCGAGATATTCTGCAAACAGAGTGGGATATATTGAAGGATGAAGGTATCATCGAAGGAGATTCTCCAACAGGAAAGACTACAGTCCTCACTGGATCCGATGAACTTCGACATCGTATATCACGATTTTTGGACAATACAACTTTCCTTCCACGACTTCCAGACTACGTTCATTCAGCCAACCCCGAGAAACTCATTGATGGTGCTCCTGCTCAAGGACGAAAATCTTACGATATCATCATCGCACCCCATACTCTATTTCCCCTCAAAGAAGATTTTCGACGGAAGCATATGGTTCAAAATCTTTGGTCACTTCTTGAGCCTAATGGAGGAGTGTTAATTCTCATCGAGAAAGGCGTCCCTAGAGGATTCGAAGCAATTGCAGGAGCCCGTTCTCTCCTCTTAAATACTTACATATCTTCTCCAGGGGGCTCATCCATCGAAACCGAAACCCAATCGCCTGAAGCTGCTCGAGTCACGGAGAAAGAAGAAGGCATGATAATTGCTCCCTGTACAAACCACACTAAATGTCCTATGTATCTCGTCCCTGGACTCAGCAGCGGTAGAAAAGATTTCTGTCATTTCAAACAACGCTACATTCGCCCAAAATTCCTCCAACGTATCCACGGCGCTACTGATCGAAACCATGAAGATATTCAGTACAGTTACATAGCCGTACGTCGCGGTGTCGACGCTAGAAAGGATGAAATTCCACTCTTGCAAGGCGATGCAGCTACAGAGCAAGCACTTGCCGGCTACGAAGACCTTGATCTACCAGAAGATTCAGAGGCATCTTCATCAGAGACCGTAAACATAAACTTCAACCCGCTGTCCCTCCCTCGCGCCATCCTCCCACCCATCAAACGCCGCGGCCATGTGACACTTGACCTGTGCACTCCTTCGGGGAAGATCGAGCGCTGGACAGTTCCCAAAAGCTTTAGTCGAACTGCTTATAGGGACGCGCGAAAATCCACATGGGGCGATCTCTGGGCGCTCGGTGCCAAAACGCGGGTTGAGCGTAGAATAAGATTAGGAGAATTAGTGGAGGGGAAGAGAAGCAAGAAGAATAAGAAGGAAGGCAAGATGAAGGAGAAGAAGAAGGGCAGGAGTAATCAATTTGATGTTATTATGGGGGAGAATGGCATGGAAGGGATTGAGGAGGATAGGACGCGGAGGAAATATTTGAAGGTAGAGAAGAGGACTAAAGGAGGGAGGATTTTTAAGGAAAGGAAACCGATTGGGGAGGATGATCTGTAAGGGCGGTTTATCACTGTATAATTTCTGGAAGGGTTTTGGAAAAGTGAGAATATTTTATTGTATGGATCTCTGCTCCTAGGTTGGGCTCTGTATTATAGGGATTTATGTCAAAAGTATTTTTCAGAAGCAACTATTGCCATATATATATATATATATATATATGTACAGTCTAAAAATCATTCTAACACTTTTATTCCACCCCTTTTCTTCACAACTCGCTCAACCCCATACTCACCCAATGACGTAAACTCCCCACCCCGGCTCCCCTCCTTTTACAGCCCTCCATTCTCATCCGCAGCCATAATCTAGGATCCAATGGTTTTTTTGTCTTCCAGTTCCCTCCCTACCCCGAATAATACTCTTACTCGACATGCAATCTCGAGACTCTGATTTCTTCAAACCCAACAACCCACAATTCTAAACCCAGATAACAAGAAAACGATATCTATAATCTATGCATAAAACTTATTTCTGATAATTCCTCTGAAACGGTTCTTCCCAATGTGTGCGATCACGAGCAAAAGAAAATAAGAATAAGTGAAGACCAGCGAAGCCTCAGCATAAGAGGAAATAATATTGTATTCTATCTTGAGAAGTGGAAGTATATGTCAAGGACTAGCCCTGATACATATCATTCCCTACCTCGACAGTAAGAACTAGCTTCGGTCTAAGTGAAGTGAGTGAGAGTCGTGGCCAAGATCAACCCCGCCAATAACCTTACCCAAACGATCAATTCCCATGGTACCTCAACACCCACTCAAATCGCATTGCGGGGCCGTAAAACCCACTCCCGTAGAATCCACACCGAGAGCCGCGGACATCGCATCACTAATCGCCTCCAGCTGCGCGGTGCAGCTCGATTTGTTGAGCGTGAGCGTGGTGTAGACGTTGGGTTGGTCTTCGCCGTCGGTACGGCAGCTCACGCTCCCTTTCTGCTCGATTTCTCTATCGTCCGCTATGGAGCTGATCTCGTCAGAGAATTCTCCGCAGATGGATGGTTCCGAGGAAGGGGGGACCCCGGTCCAGGTTATGGAGAATTGGTTGCCGCCATTTCCGGCGTTGTGAGATACGCTGCAGGATGTACCGCTCAGGGTTGCTGAGGTGCCGGTGATGACTGTGACTAGGAGAGCAAGAGCTGGGATCGTGAATTGCATGTTGATGTTGGGCAATGAAGCCGTGGTCTGAAAGTTAAGTGACTTTGAAGTGATAAGGCTTGCTTTCTTGCTTGAGTTGTGTGGACTTTGTTGAGCTCTGATATTGAACTTTCAAGGGGATTCTCTTGCTCTTATATAGCACAGTTTGAGCCCAAGTACAGAATGAACTCATCCTCGTCTAAGGAGTTTGTTAGTACACAAATATCAGCTTCTCGATTTTTGGCCTCAAAGGTTGCATATGGGGACCTGGTCAAGGTTTGGGGACAACTGGTACAAAAGAGCCTTTTGAGACGATTTTGTGTCCACGCTAATAAGTGTTGGTAGCTCATGATAGGTCTTCAGCTTACTTTGCCTACCGGTAATCTGATCTCACTTGAAGGATCTGGTGGATACAGAGGCTCAACGCAACTGCCGTACGCGAGAGGAATACCCGCACATGTCCCAAAGAGGACCGTGGACCTCCAAACAACCAATACCTAAGAATCCGAAGGCCTCAAAATTCCCCTATTCACGAGGTATTTACCTATCTATATACCCGGAGGACCGGAGGGGAGAGGAAACATAATTGGGAGTGACGGAGAATAAGGTTTCGCGGGGCCCCCAAATACTTGCGGCTTACGATGCTTTTAAATCCCAATACTAAACACCAGGCTCTGGAAATCCAATCAAGCTGCAGATTCGCATTGCTGTATCATAAACGAAAGAAGTGGGAAGTTCCACACCATACCTAAGGTAGGTATCGCACAAGCAGGTGTGTCAAATTGCACGATCACCAACCAACTCAATGGATATGGAAACATATGGACCAACCAATTTACGGACTACAATAATGAATTCATTATAAAAGACATCCAAAATGAGCCATATAGAATCCAATTACGTGGATGTCCTCAAAATCCGCGTAAAGAAACGCTCAAAACTCGTTGAGTCGTAACATCCAATCGGAATATCCAATCAGACCTAGACAATGTCCAGCATTCAACCCCCAAAGCTATAAACCAAAACAAATCATATCTCATGAATACACTCGCAAAATAACAATGCGATCCAATATGGCGAAAATGTTTGCGTAGCCTTGATAAGTCAAATTGCCCCGGCGGAGGAAATTGCGGTATTTTGGTGTTGTGGAAAATCGAAAGTTCCGTCCAATCTTACGTCTCATTTTCCATGCGGGTTCTTTCTCGTGTCGATCTTGATTCGTAAATGTTCATAGCTGGAGGTAGAAGCTTCCGTTTTCCTGGTTCTCGGATCCTAAACCATATCTCCCGGTGCAGAGACTTGAATCGGGTCAGCAAATACACCACCAGGTAAAGATGAACATTTCTTACCTCCAGTTAAAATTTCCAACCCAACATTCTCTACAACCCCGGACAAATATTTGGAGCTCGGCCTTGGACATTGTGCTCGTACTACCGAGAGACAGTAACTCTTCTGCGGCAGATTCAAATCGATCAACAGATGCTAGAAGATCCGTATATGCTGCGTCGATGGCAGCTTGTATACTTCCGAGTTGTGCGCAATAAAGTGGGACAAGACTATCGATACATCCTAATGCCTTAGCATTCTGTCAGCATGAGTTGGTCATATTGTTATGAGGTTGACTTACGATTTCTTTCTTCAGAGAAAGCATATCATTGGCACTAGAAATAATCAGACTTATCAAGATATCTCTGGGGACAACTTACATGACGACAATAATGTTCGTCTCATCACAGAGGGCCTTCATGAGAGGATCGTGTGTCACGTCTCGTGAAGCCCGAATCTTATGTGCATATCTATATACTGTAAGCTTGCATCCTCCGCCTAAAGGAAGCCACTTACTCAACGACAGCCTCACAAACCCCAACAGCACTCGTACCCATCCGAGCCTTCCAGTACTCTTTAACCGAAGGGATTCTTCCGCTGAGTTTGATCTCTTGCTCTGTTTGCGTCGTATGAATGTAGTACTTCAACTCTTCGAAAACCATTTGCCGTTGTTCTAGAAAGACTGTTAGCCGACGTGGAGTACCTCGCAATCGACACTCACCAATAGTATACGAGACCCGAAGTTGATTTCCAATGACTCGAAAACTGTCGGTGATCGGATCTGACGCCGTTGGTAATGTGTCATGATCCAAGCCGCATATTCTCTTGCCAGTATCAACCGCAAATCGGACATAGCCTTCAATAACCCGAAGACCCCCGAGAATTGTGGTGGATATGAGCGAGTGCTCCAAAGATCCCATTACAAGAAGTTTCTTGCTCCTATTATACACTGTAAGAAGTTGACCAGCTGCATTCGAAAAGCTTTTGAAAATGGGGTTGGCAATTGGCGAAGTAGTTTCCAATCCGATTCCCAGAGATCGTCTGATGAACTCCAAGGTTTCTTTGCGATAGGCTTGGGCAGCTTGAAAGTTATCTGAGTGCACGCCAGTTGGTTCATCCAGCTCATCGTCCCAGAGAAAGAGCCATATCGCCAAGAACGTCACAATTTGAAGTTCATTGAATTGGGCAGTCGGCCACCAGGAGGAGGCAAATAGAGCAAAGTCAGCTGTCTTCAATTTCTTCAACCTCTTCTCATTCTGGACAAGACTGTTCGAAGGTTAGTCAACGATGGAGGTCAATTCAGGGAGGTTCCCGTACCTTTCTAATTTCTGATTCACAACAGGAATAAGTTTTTGATAGTTGGGATTGATTTGATTACCCCAGCTTGAAAAGAGTGGCCGTAGGTTTGGTATCAAAACTCGTTGGCCACGGATGCTATCGAGAAGTTGCTTACGATCCTCCATCATCACATCCTGTGGTTGAGACATACTCGTTGTGTACGTTGATGTTTAGTCTCTACAACCTCTTATAGTATAAAAACCATTCCCTGCGCCTGTACTGATAATTCACCCGTTTTCAAAACTAGCTGTAGATTGTTGATACGCCAGTCACTAGCATTCTTCTGCGATTACTATGAATAAGTTATATGGAACCCGAACTAATCAAAGCCGTTTGAAATGTCCACTACCATAAACGATTTTAGCGCTCACGCAACATCATTCACCACCAGGACCGTGGACATGCGTTATTGGTCAATCAAGCTTTTGAGGATGAAGCTAGATTCTCGAGATATGCTCAGTTGACCTCTTTATGCTAATGCTCTCTTTGAGAGCATGTCAATTCGAGCCGCTTCGGACTTAAAAAGGGGGGCCTATCGGATTTCGCTAGGATTGAAATGCATTATGCAATACTACCCAAGGTGACCTGACTGTGGGATGAACGGAACAATAATGTTACAGCAAATTTCCCAAGTATGTACGGTCTTGCAGCCGGGTATGTACAGTACATGCTATATGCAAGTATTGACCAACGTGGTTGAGGGAAACGGCATTCCCATCTTAATTGAGCATCTATTCCGGACTTGTCCGTCTTTTATTTGGTAACAGACATTGCTAATATACCGATAACAGGAGGTACGCCACTGGGACCAGTTTCCAATCAGTCTCATAGCCGTCCCGACAACTTGGAAAGGATGCAACACCAGTCAGATCGCATCGATTGGTACGACGGCATGATATCGGGAAGCGATGGCGTTGACAGCATGCTTTTATCTTGCATTACGTATCCAAGGACACGTTGCTGGTTTTTCCTTCATGCAGGTCTTGGTCCCAGAGCGGTGGTTCGTTCACCCAAGCTCTCCGGGTCGTACTGAGTGGATGGAAGGATTCTTTTCGACGGCGGGAAGGTTCATTTGAGGCCACATGAGGATCTAGTTCTGACGACGCATTTGAACTATGATGCCTAAAGAGGGGCCATCGAACGTGGCGGCTGGGTCACATATGGTATGATTTGCAGGTTTGTAGGTCGCTTGAGGTTGTTTGCATGAAGTTATATTTGACTTGGATAAATTATACCCACACACCTCCTGAGCCATCACGTGCAGGAACCCCCACATCACAACTTGTATGCAAGCGACCTCCTCCTCCCCAGGCTACGTAGCTCGAACTGAAAGCAATGGACATCTGGGTTTTCACGTTGCTCATCAAGTCCATCTGTACGGACTAGCTTTCGTTCACCGCCGGCCTGGACCCAGGAGGGAACATAGAAGAATACTCCGAAATAGCTGCCGAAGTTCCATTCACTTCTTCCCTATAGAGGATATTATATCTAAACTTATTACAATCGCAAGATCGAGGAATGCCGAGAAGGAGCCTTGCATTCAATAGTGTCTCCTGCATATCCGTTTCCCACATGGTTTTACTTTTACATTCACCCCCCTTGAGAATCGACTGCCGAATGATTAGATATTCCCAGTTTAATTACTAGGTGATTGGAGATGATCGGATTCCCTACTTCTGGTGCTTCAAAGTATGACAAGCAGGGCAAAGTATGACAAGCAGGGCTTTACTCGTATAGAAGATGACCCTTGTCCCCACCCCACCACCCCCAACGCAAAAACAAAATTAATATAGAGATACGCATACAACACAGAGTCTCTGAGATTCTACATTAGATTGGTGTCTTTGAGAATGGCTATCCTCGATCTTATTGCTTCACCTACACCCATCTTTGTTACTTTGGGATGCTGTTGGTTTATTTATTCAGCAGTGCTGGTTGTCTACAGAATCTTCTTGCACCCACTTCGAAAATTCCCTGGTCCCAGGTTAGCTGCGGTAACACGATGGTATGAATTCTACTTTGATATCTGCAAAGGGGATGGAGGTCAATTCGCCCAAGAGATCGATCGGATGCATGAAGTATATGGTCAGTCGAAATATATTGCTTATTTATAGAGAGGCTTAACACAGGAGATAGGCCCAATCGTAAGAATAAATCCAGAAGAACTTCACGTGAATGATCCAGATTATTATGAGGTACTCTATGCTGGAAATCCAACTAGCAGAAACAAATGGCCTGCCGCTGCGAAGATGACCGGTGTTCCATTGGCCAGTAGGTCTTTCTACATTTTCCGCATTTAAATAATTGTCCTGATGGGTAGCAGCTTTTGGAACTATTGATCACAATGCTCATCGAAAAAGACGAGCAGCAAACAGTTCTTTCTTTTCCAAACGAGCCATAATGGAAGCAGAATCATTGATCAAGGAAGAAGTTGAGAAGCTGTGCCATCAGATACAAAATTGCCACATACGGAATGAAGTCATTGAACTCCATGTCAGATTCCTTGCATTCACGACAGATACGATTTCCAGCTTTGCGTTTGCGGAAACTTTAGGATTACAAGATGACTATAATCAAGCGGAAGATTGGGCGGAAACGCTTCGCAAGATTGGGAAGGTCACCCCACTGCTAAGACAGTTTCCATCAGCTATCTCGATCGCCTTGAAGATGCCATTCCGGATTGTGGAATTCGTGGTTCCTGCACTCTCACGTATGCTAAAACTACACCACGTACGTACAAAGCTGTTCTCATCCTCGAATCGATACTAATTTCCATAGAAAACACAATCTCTTGCCTTTGAGTTCCTCAAGAACGAGAAAATCAACCCAAGTCCAATGATGGAAAAAAGAAGCACACGACCCCCCACGATTTTCCACGCTATCTATCAAAGTAGCCTCGGACCAGAAGAGAAAGCTCTAGACCGCTTGTCTCAAGAGGGCGTATTGATGTTTGCAGCCGGCAGCGAAGGGACTTCCCGGATTATCATGCTTGCCACATACTATCTCCTCACGAACCCAACAGCGTTGATAAGGTTACGGCCCGAGATTATGGATGTTATGCCGGATCCTCGGATCATTCCATCTATGGACGTTTTGAGGGATTTACCATGGCTGGTGAGTTTAAGCTGAGTGGGGGATGGGCATCTTGTGAAGCGCTGACACTTCAATTACAGCATGCGATAGTAAAGGAAACCTTGAGAAACTCTGCAATTTTCACCTCCAGGTTCCCCCTCTACAGCCCGTATGATTTGCAATTTCAGGAGTGGACTATTCCATCAAAGGTATGGACTTAAATTCTCTCAAAACACTCACCAACGTGCTTGCAGACCCCCATCAGTATGACAACTCGTTCTGTTCTCAAGGATTCCTCTATCTTCCCATCGCCCGATACTTTCGACCCGGAACGATGGCTACAAGGTTCTTTAGTGCATCACGACCTTGATCGTTACTACGTGCCGTTTGGGAAAGGTACCCGGATGTGTCCAGGCATGGAGTAAGTCACCGAGCTGGCCAGTAAACTATCATAGGTACCCCAACTGACATCTCCTAGCCTTGCATATACAGAGATCCACATGGCCTTAGTGGTTCTATTCCGCAGATTTGAGTTCGAACTTTTCGATACGGTAAAGGAACGGGACATCGATGTCGTAAGAGATTGCTTCATGGGGGAGGCAACCCCTAACAGCTTGGGCGTTCGAGTGAAGGTAAAAAAGACATTCTCATAGATTTATTGAATTTGCATAGAGGGAGTTTTGGGCAATGGGGTTTATATTAGAGCGAGCGTTACGTATATCCTATAAGGAGGACAACCTCAATCTCATCCTTACATTTGATTACTGCGTGTTACGTGTCGAGCTGTGCTAGGGGGAGACCATGGAATCATAATACGAAACCTTCAACCCTCCACCTATGGCCCATTCCTCTTTCTCCATCCTCGCCCGCTCCCCAAGAACCAGGCATACTGCATAAACCTTAGCCCGCAGCATCATCCACATCTGCAATGCAATGCACAGTGACTTGGCATCTCCAGCTTCAGCCAACAACGCCATCTTGCAACCCCTCACCAAGAAATCCCAGGACCCCAAAAACACCGGCGCGCCACCATCCCATTCATGGTATCCATTAGAAAACCTCCATCGTACCCAGATATCGACTTCTTGCGCCGTAGCCGCGCATCCGACCTCTCCTTCGGTAATCGACGAGTCTGTAATAATACGTCCGTTATTGCCGCCCTCGTAAATCCCGGATATTGGGTTGCAGATCCATGATAATCTCTTGTGTAGGGACTGGGCACCCTTGCTCGATCTGTATCCTGGTTTTTTATACCGTACATTATTGATACTGTATGTCGTAACAACACGCCTTAATGGATAAGGGACCTAGCAAGCCACCACCCCTGATTTATTGATCAGGCCTGGGATTTCTTCTCTACCTCCGGTTTTATTACCGGTGCCGTTGACGTGTGAGATATGTCTCAAGGGGGGATTCAACCAATGCTGAGCCCTGCCGCAATAATCTACCTATCTATCAAGGAAATGAGGACCAGAATACTTGCATTTATTCATGTCCCTCCCTCCAGGATGGGAGTTACACATTCCGCATCTTCATTCTCGTACGGAGTATATCCCCAATATCTGACAAGCCTAAAAATCGACACCGAGTCGCAGGGATAGGGATCACCAGCGGATTTCTGGAGTTGAATTGATTTGACCGGAGTTGAGGTTTTAAAGGACTTATTTTCCAGTTTGGGATCTCTCGACCGCGGACTGGGTTAGTGCTTTCTTTTTCGGCATTTGCATATTTCGTATTTTCTCTTTGCATTTGTCATCGTGGGTTTATTGTGGGTGATCTTCATCTGATGTTTTCTTAATCGCCTCAAATAAATATACTTTCGTAAAGCCTTAAAATTAGATCCCTAGGGTGCTAATTATGCACTTCTTTAAGGTTCTTCCCATTTTACACTCTGGTAGACTATGGTTTACTACTGTTTGTCCTAAGTACTATACAAAGTACCAGTTGTCACTCCCCAGTATATCCCCACTTTATAATTTCCTTTACTTGAGCTTCAGCACTTCCAACATCGTCTCTATCCTTGAGAACTCTTCCTTTCTTGCGACTTTGGATGGAGGAGTGTACAGTACAATAGCTTTTACGTTGTTTCTCCCATCTATTCCCTCTTTAACTTCTAGAACTCTTTGACCCTTTGGAACCGAAGTTTGTTATCTGGGTTTGCTGCCGTTTTCTGTTCAATATACGTATTTACCGTAGGGATTTGGTTCTGGCAAGCTGATTGCAAATCCAAGCGAGTTTTTCTATGTAAATTAGCATAATCTTAATTGTTTATATGTGAAAGGAATGGGATTAATAGAAAATACATATAATTCCTTCAAATTCCGTTAAATTTCTTTTGAAACCTGAATTATAATCCCCCTAAATCAAGGATTAATTATAAAGTACCCTATATAACTTAGGAATCAACTCTTATATCAAGTCTCAAATTTATTTGTACGGTACCTCATCTGAATCGCACCTCCTCCTACAACTTCCATTCTTTCAGAACGGTTAATATTTATCTTTCACAGTAATTTCCCCGTCATGCCCAAGAGACAAATCATAATGCCATCAGTTCCGTCAAATAACAGTAAATTTCACGTCTCAACCATGGATACACCTTTCCAAAAACATCTAGACGGGCCAAAATCCCACTTCAGACTATATGTAATCACACATATACGTCCTTTCTAGACTATCGTTCAAGCCAGTAGGAACATGCCGATCGATCGTAGAATCAATAGATCCGAATCCTTCCATGAACCGCAGTCTCTATCACATCACGGGTTCATTGCTTTCCCTGGATTCTCATCCATTGATACCAATTTCTGGTACAACCCCTCTCAACCTGTGACAAAAGCAGTACCCACCTTCCCTATACATTCTCTCAACGACGCCCACACTTCCCCATCCGGTACCCTCACACCCCTCAGCCCTCCCGAAAGAGGCCTACCTCCAGCGGAAACAGAGTTGCGCATACCCGTCCCCAGTGCTGCAGTCGAGATCCGAGACTCTGGAGCGCATGCATACCGATGAAACGGTGTGTATGTATCCTGTCTCCCTCCCCCAATCCCAAGACTCCAGAGATAGGAACCGAGGGGATGAAGATTTTAAAGGAACTGCCGACCATGCAGGAATCCCCGCAACGTCTCAATTCAAGATTCCAGGACGGTGGTAAGCTCATCTACTGGAGCCACGGATCAAATTGCGTGGAGCCACACCAAATCACACCAAGTCACAGATGGCAAACCCCGAGGGGAAAAGTACCGACGAGAGGAAAGCGGAAAAGCATTACTTGCGCTTCTATATACATTTTGAATACATGCTTTGGAAGCAAAGATGTATGTATGAAGTAGAAGATCGTCACGCCGAAGCCGGACTCGGAGGCAGCTCCCCCGTATCCCATTTCACCGGATCGGGACCGAGAACAAATTCCAACGTTCCGCCATCCTCGAAAATATCCTCCCACACTAACCAATTCTTTGTCCAACTCACCCCATTTACCTTTACACTCTGAACGTAAAAACTGGAGTCGCCGTTTCCATCGCCGCCTGTGCTGGTGATGTTGAGAGATTTGCCGCCGAGATCGATAGTTAGTTCTTCGAACCAAGGAGAGGCGATTAGGAATATGGTCTGCCCCGTGATGGGATACAGACCGATCATGTTCCAGAGAAGCCAAGTTTGCATGGCACCCGCATCGGAATTTCCGGGTAGCCCGGTGGTGGATGTGCTGTATTCTTTGGCAACGCGGCGGGACTGGAGGACGGAGCGGGATTGGTTGTTGACAAAGTTATAGAGGTAAGGGACGTTGAATGTTCTGTTATATTCTTAAATATCAAGGTGAGAGGGAGGGGAGGATGACTTACGGCTCATTTGTAGCGTCAAATATTATACCATCCGGGTTTGCAGGATTGGCTCCAACAGTAAACATAGTATCCAAACGCGCATTAAACGTCTCGTTTCCTCCCATCAAACTGATTATCTCCGCCATATCATGAATATCACCCCATGAATATTCCCAGCTATTGGCCTCGTAGAACGGATCACCCCAGTACCCATCATTATTTAACGGATCCGAATAGATAAGCCCAGTTGTATTTCTAGGTACAATGAATCCAGAATACCCTGTGTGTCAAGATGTCGGAGTCAGCATCTGAGATAAGAATGAAATCTCTGGAATAAATGTCCAACTCTGAAGTAATTGTCCAACTCTGAAGTAAATGTTTCACAACTTATAACATATTCCGAATAACGAGGAAATCCTCCGAGAAGTTACTAACCTATGGATTCTAGATCCGGATCCCAATGATTGCGCCAGTTACGAGATCGATTCAGATATTTGGTCGCGTCGTCAGCTTTTCCCAGGCCGAGGGCGACTTGATATAAAGAGAAATCATTGTAGGCATATTCCACGGCTCGTGAGGCAGCCCGAGTAAATGTAGGTGTAATATATCCGTACTCAAGCCAATCAGGAAGCGCCCCTCTTCCTTCTTTCGTCGATGAATCAGGTGCCATGGGATCGGGATCACTGTTGCTGGGTGTGACTTCCGCATCTTTTACCATGGCAGCATATCCATCGTCCCAATTGATTTGGCCTCGAAGTCCCTTCACATAGGCATCTGCCAGAACGTTGTCCCCGTTAGATCCACCTTGTGTTTTACCGTTGTAGTTTGAGGATCTTGCGTCGGGAAGATAACCTTCGTTTCGCCAGATATCTATCATTGATCGGATATGCTCTTCGTATACTACGGGTTGGAGGATATGTAGAAGAGATGTTGCACAGCGGAAGAGATCCCATAATGTAAAGATATCTGAATAGTAAGGTTCTGTTGATGTCCAGCCTGGGTTCTCCCCGGTTTGATTTGTCGGTAACAGGTTCATGAAATATAATGAGGTATAGAGTAATTCAAGGTTTGTAGTGTTGGTAGATGTGGTAACGATTTTCGAAAGGACTTGAGAGTTCCATGAAGTTTTGGTGTTGTCAACAATTGTTGAGAATGCTGTACCGTCCGGTATCTCATCATCCAAATTCTGACACGCTTTCGCAAATGAAATCCACGAGATACCAACTCTTGAGGATATACTTGCGCTGCTGAATGTAAACAGACCGCCGACGGCGATATTCCCATCTGTTGTGTTGGCTGATCCGCTTGATTGAACTACACTGCCACCAGAAGCCATACCAGTGTATACTTCAGCTGTAATAGGCGTTGTATTAAAATATCCACCTTCAAACATTAGCAGGTCACAATCCGATTGCGGGAACTCACATGAATAAATCGTCCAATCCGGGGATCTATTCCATCCATTATTGTATACTCCAGAGGCTTCGTAATGTCCATCTGATAATATCGCGAATGTTCCACCCTCGTAATACTGCCCTAAACCCTGGCCTCTGAAAGACGGAATCACATGACTAACATCTACCAAGATATTATTCTGAGCACTTCCAGAGGGGAAAGTATACTGATAGGTCCCCGCATGTGCCGTTGCAGCAAGTTCCACGACAACATTATCCGCCGTTTGAGCTTTATAATACCCAACTGAACCTTGGTCGGGGACGGCTCTCCCAACCGTGATATTTGAGAGAGGGTTTGTAATATTCCCCACAAGCGGTAACTGTGCAACAGTTCCGTATTTTGGAGCACCACCAGTTCCTTGTTCATGCATCATACTGAAGCCAGAGAAATTCCCATCTGACAAGTAACCAGAATAAGAGTCCGTTCCCTCAATCAAGAGATCGGGTCCAAGTTTGACGACCCCGAACGGTCGTGCGACACCAGGAAAGTCATTACCTCCACCATCTGTTCCAGTACTATCATCCTTAGTCTGCATGCATAGATATGAGGGCCACGGCTTACAAGAGGTTCACATATTGCGTGTAGTCCACAGATTGAGCCGCAGCGGCTCCAACCTCATACGCCAAGATCGCTTCCAAGGAAAAAAGCTGGGCCATCCGAAGAATGGCGTCCAGATTGAAATGGGCCATAGCCAACCAAATTGGATCTTATAATGCTGGTCCAGATCGGGGTCGTAATCTAGGTCTAACTGGCTGGCACGAGTCTGGCAGGACACTTGTACGTATACTTAAGTTTGCTGGTATTTGCTTGGAAACTACTTGTGGCCACTTCAAAATGCAATACTGCACTCCTAAATCTGCTGTGTTCGGTGGCTCTTCTGCCAAACATCATCAGTCACCATCTGCCGGCGCGCCCCCGACATCACCCTCCACATCACCCTCCACATCACCCTCCATGACACCCTCCATGAAGAAACATGTCTTAAGCACAGTATCTAATAGGAAGAGACAGAAAGGATGTCGTGACATATTCCCCAAGCACTGACATGGATTTTCTGCACTTCATGGTCTTATTCCAAAGTGGACGAATCACAAGCCCCGACTTCGGGGTGTGTTGAGGCTGGATATCTCACAGGATATATAGCATTGCATAGACGAAGAAAATAAGACATTTCCAGCTCGTGTGATGTGGCTGCTGGCGGGGATATAAGATAGACCCCGCTTTCCTCTCGGTGTCTTGCAGATGTTCTCGATCTTTGATGGCACGTTGAATATGTCAACAGGGGAGCATCCAGATGGAACGTTTTCCATCCCATCCGGCCCGTCTGATCTTATATGACTTTTTTTGATTGAGTCATATTCTGAACTTAAGTGAAGAGTGCAACCAACGCGGAGATAGTAATATGCGACCACAGATCAAAGCACAACAAAATACTGCGCGCAAAACCTGCCACCCGTTCAAACACCGCGCTACGTGTACTAGGCTCACAGAGCATGTGACGCAAGCGAGCCCATCATAGATAACCACTGCTCTTACATCTGCTTTCTCTATCTAAACTGGACATTCACTTCCTGACTGTTGCCAGCTGCCAGGGTACCCAATTCGATATTGGCCTCGGGTGCCATTATAACCACAATCAAGTCCCCCTTTGGCTGCTCCACATTCGACTCGAAGCACGAGGGTTGGAAATCTGGCGTTGTCTCCAACTTCGACCCCAAGATTTAATCCTGCGACGTGAACATGCTGGAAAGAAGCTCTAGGTGCTTGATTTCGAGGTATGTGAAGCACCATAGCTTCACTAAGAACAGTCGTTAATCCATAACATCGTATAGATCATGCGGTTGAAATTGCAAATGATGGGAGAAGAAAAGTTTGCGCAAGAAGTTGCACACATTCTTAGCAGAGCGAATGCGATGAAGGCTCAGTCAGTTGCCGATTACTACGAAGTCAGTCGGAGTCCCCTGTCATTTCTCGTCGTACTGATCGGTCTTCCAGGTGCTCCTCGTCACTGTCCACAATACGGAGTGAGGTTAATCAAGTATCGGACAAATATCTTCACCGGTTACAAACTAGATTACCAGAGTCTACGAAAACACACACCAGTGGTTCACCGTTATGGGCCGGTTGACATTTGCGATGCAGCACAAAGAGCCGAAGCTATGTCTAAGATATACAAGCTAATGCTTGATCGAGCGACGACTATCCGCAACAGATCGTAGTCAGCTAGAAGAGGAGAGTATAATAATATTAATATGCAAAAAAGTGATTCTCTTGCCACAACTTGCGTCACTAAAAGATTCCAAATTGAATTTAATAATATTTTACCTTTTCCTATTTGATATTGTTACAATACACCACCATGTTTATCCCAATTATCCATGTTTTCCTTATCATCTTGTCCCATACAGCGGTGCTGCTTGGAGGATAGTTTCTCTGCAATTCTCAAAATCATTTGCTTTTGGATGCTTCGACGTATGGACTGGTGACGAGACGAGTCTTGGACACCAAGTAGATCTCGGTGTTTTGCAGGTGCATTATGCTGGCCTGGATGATATAGCTCTGCAACCAAACTTCGCACATCAACAAATGCCTGACGATCACCAGGATCAAAGCATATCGAATCTTATAATCCTTTTCGGAGGAAACGCTTTTGGATTCGCGTAAACGCTGAGATGTCGCCCCTCCTGTCTTATGTGGTATGTGTTTTGGTCGTCAAGTGTTCTATCTTCACATATCTCGAGCTGCATATATATAGCCACCACGTTTTGAGTTGATATTGTCGCGTTGGAAAAGCGTTAGGAGCAAGGGCATAAGATAAGTAGCAGACCTCCATTGCGAGTCGTCCATCCCCATTTGTTCTAAGAGTTGTGCGCGCATTGGTCACATCATTGCGCCCAGATTGTTGGATTTGTTTTGGGAGGATAGCGTCTGCTGTTTCAATAATGATGAGATAGCGGGGGATGTTGTAACGATATCACGCGACATCTGATACCTACCCCTCCTTCCCCTGTTGTTTTGTAATTTATATGGTGCGCAAAGTAAAAAGTTAGTTTATTATTGTTATAAATTACATATTAATTTTAAAACAAAATAAAATAAAGTTTTATTTATATAATTTGATAAAAGTGGGCTATGTAAAAATATCAACATATCACCCCAAAAGCTCAATAAGCCTAGTATTTCTCACCACCTCCTTCTCCTTCCCAAAATATCGATCGCAGTTGAATCTATCCGGTTAACACGCCAATTCATCCCTCCCCAAGAGGTGGAAACTCACGTATGGTACAGCGTTCCACGGACTATATTTTGGATACATTCCACATACTTTTGCACCTTTCTATCGGTTTCCTCACCCCAGATCGGGAGCTCTGACTGCGCTATATACCACTGTTTAAAACAGGCTTTGTATAGCTCATCTGTGCGATCGAAAGCAGATTGTTTAGATCCGCCTTCGGTGCTGAAAATTGCAATGATGTTGTGAGTTTCTCCTTTGAGCTAGATGAAAACGTTAGATGCAGTCTCAGTTGGATATGCACTATACCTACTTGCTCTTTCTTGTATGATGCTATATCATTCAACCTATCGTTCGTTAGTTGATGGACCTGGAATAAACATAAGATTGTATTTACAAGCCGACAAGGTCCAAAGTAAGATTTTTGAGAATTTGGATAGCAGGGTGGGCAAAGACGTATGCGGGCATATTGAGACCGTAACCGTACCTGTTGGAGTCTTAGCATACAAAAAGGATTAAATATCTTCTTCTTAGTCAACTCACTCGAAAAGAGCAAAGTACACTTGGATGCCGACGGTCTTACGACGGTTCATCAGGTACCCTTCCGGGGTCAAGATCTCAGCTGATACCCCAGCATTCACCTGACTCAAAATGCCTTCCATGTAGTTCTGCATCGTACCAACAAACCTTTTCTGTGCATCTTCACCATGTTAGAATATCCTGCAGTACACATATAGAGATGATCACCATGTGAAGATTTCTACAAATGTTAGTTCATGTCTTCAGAAGATCAGGACAAGCCTACCTCTGCAATATGTTCCCAAATAACCCGTAACAAATGCCTAATAGGATATATATCTGCATCATAAACTCTAGGATCAGGATCAGACATCATAATCGACAAACAGACATCAATCTCCTGTCTGGCCAACGCAAGATCTTTGCTTAAATGCCCCTCATCGAATTCTATCACACGTCAATAGACCATCTTTCACGTGCACAAATAACTAACGATCATCAAACAAAGCCCCCTAAAGAGGAGAAATTAGTGCTCGTCATGGAATATATTGCAGATGAGAATTATTACCCAGATAATCATATCGGCAAACATTCGACAGCCTTCTAGATCGATGGTGGGCGCTATGGCAGCTGCATATAGCGTGAAATCGCCTTTATGAAATTGACGCATTTGCTGCTCGTTGAAGTGATAAACTCTGGTTATTTTGTCAGGTTTTCATGTTCTGGTTCGACGGATGATTATTACTGCTTTAGTTTGTTCTCGACTTCAGCTTTTACGAGTGAGTAGTGAGGATTTGGCTCTAAAATTACGGCTGCCCAGGAAATGAAGAGATCAGGGAGAAGAATAGTTATGGTTTTTGTGGTTTTGCTGTGCGGGTTATCTGGTGAGGAATTACTAGTAATCATTTCCTGTTTGTTTGCAGAATCGGTGTGGTCAGGTTTTTCACTTGGTGGTATCAATGATGCTTGGATCTCCATTGCTGATTGATAGTGATTGATAGTGATTGATATTCACTGTCTGCGTCTCTTTGATATATATACATGGTAAACTTGACTATTCTCAGTTAGGTGAGGGGGTGATGGAAGTGCATATTACGAGATTATGCAGTGCTGAGTGTCCCTCCATCTGATCTGACGTGAGCTACCGGACAAGAGAGACAATTGATTTGAATTATTCTTTGCGCAATTACAAATCTCAATTCGGGAGATATCTTCCATACCAGCTGTTGATGTGTTGTCACCATTCAATCATCGGACTTTAGAACGTTTCATTTCATAGATTATCCGTAGTGTCCCAAAACAAACTCGGTTCCCACCGTGCTTTGAATCTGCACTGACACATAGATCCACCAAAATACCCCTTTTCTTCTCTATGGTAGCCTTAAATATGGGGTGTTGGTGTCATAGCCCCTGGTTTGGTGTATGTTGAGTAATCTGGTCTGTGTTGTGGGAGTGTGACATCTACTAATAAAGCCTGGGTATTAACTGTCCGTTCTTGTGCTGATAATTCGGTTGTTGTTTTCTCGGCTGTTAAAGATGTATTTTCTTCGAGAGCTGGCTTCTTCAATTCAGATTTGGTAATCTCTGACGTCTTCAAAGACCGAGATGATTCCCCCGATTCACTCTCCAGAAGACCGTTGACTTGTTTCGAGTGTTCCTTGCTGAGACTTAAGGTTTTGTCCACTTCCCCAGTCAATTTTTCAATCTCATATTCCAATAACTCATCCTTCGTCATCCTTCGTTTATCCTCCTCCAATTTCGCAGCTTCCTTCTCCTTTGTATTACCACCAACATCCTTCCATAGTTCTTCTAATTCATCTCTCCATCCCAAAGCATCAGCAAGCTTTCTCACTCCACTATCACAATCTCCGACAACAACCACATCATCTGCTCTACTTCCAAAATCTCCAACTGATTCTAGGTTAAACAAAACCCTCGGCACACCCTCTCTGGCCATCTGTGGTAAACTCGCAAAAGGTTGAACCGATAAACTCGTACCCATAACAATAATCAAATCCGCCATTGCAGGCACATGCTGATTCCGAAAGAACGCTCCCGGCAACGCTTCCCCAAAAAACACAATATCTGGCTTCACCAATCCATTACATTGCGGTACAAGACAATGCGGTACATCCCCATTATGAACAGCCTTTAACATCAAATCTTCGGGAAAATCAGTCTTACAATCAATACATCGCTGAGTAGCAAAACTTCCGTGAGCCTCAATAATCTTCTCTCCCGGAACTCCAGCTCGTCGCTCAAGACAATCAATGTTTTGCGTAAATAACATCTGAAGCAAATTCTTAACCTCTAACAAGGCAATGAAAGCATGCGCCACGGTAGGATAAAATTGACCGGGATATAGCTCCTTGGCTAGAATGTAAAAGGGATTTGGATTTCTACGGAAATAATCGATACTAAAAACTGCTTCTGCATAAGGGAGATCTAGACGTGCAAGATTGGCATATAGCCCAGTGTCAGGTGATCGAAAATCGGGGATTCCAGCACTAGTAGATATGCCAGCTCCAGTCATGACTACGATCCTTTTTGGCCGCCCACCTTTGATGTATTCTGCGACAGCATCAAGGGTTCGTGAGGAGAGGGTTTCGCAAGGTGTATTTGGGTCGATTTGACTGGTTTCTTGACCCATTTTGTCACGCTTGTGGCTGGATCTGGAAGCCTTGTTTGCCTCGAAGTGGCGAGGTTGATGTCGGCGCCCTATTTTAAATTCCGGGACTGGTCTTACAGCAGAGAATGCTAGAGGATGGTCGATCTGAATCTAGTTGGTAAATCGCAGCTGCCGAAATGTCTGAAGAGAGGTTGTAGAATCGAAATTGGTTAGACCCTCACGAAGTTAGAGTCTATGTGTAAAGTTACTCTTCGCTAGCCGAATTTGGACAAAAGCACGTGAAGGAGTTGATCTCATTTCTCCCTGAATAAACACACAATACTCTTTTAGTCATACCAACGATTTTTAGATTTTAGAGATGGATTAACTTCAAGAATGGTGTACGAGGACTTATTATATACTGCACCTCATGCTTCCTCTCGTCCGTCGAGTACGCCGACTCGGACTCCGTAATATCTCCCAAGTGCAACGCTGGCTCTCCGGCCCCAATATCCCAAAGAAACACATCAAGATAGACGACGAAGAAAGCCTTCAGGATGATCACAAATACCGCCCAAACCTCCAATCCACTTATATCAGAATGATAAAAATGGCCCTCTTCAGTCTTTTCGCTCTCCTGATCCTCTTATTCCTCATAGGATACACCATCTATAAACCGCCCCTTCTTCTCATCCGCTCCCTTCAATGGAAATACCCAGACGTCTTATTCCACATCCCTCTACCTCCTACAAAACGTGTCGTGGCTCTGACTCTAGATGATGCACCATCTAGCGAAACAGCAAAGATTTTGGACTTGCTTAAAGCGTATGGTGCAAAAGCCACTTTCTTCGTTATAGGGAAACAAATTGCTTCTCATCCGGGAATTCTGGAAAGGATGCACGCTGAAGGTCATGAGATCGGGAATCATGCATGGGCTGATGAACCCTCTTTCAAACTCCCGCTCGCTGAACTGCAGCAGCAAATCGAGGATGTGGAAGCTCTTTTACCACCGAACCAAACTCAGCCGGGAGCTGAAACGCCGCCAAAGTATTTTAGACCGGGCTCAGGGTTCTTTCATGAGAAGATGGTGAAGAAAGTGAAGAGCATGGGGTATAGACTTGTGCTTGGGAGTATTTATCCACATGATCCTCAGATTCCGAAACCGAGTCTTAATGCGAAGCATGTTCTGAGTATGTTGAGACCGGGTGGCATTATTATCATGCATGATAGAAGATCTTATTCTGCGGAGCAGGTGGAGTTGGTTTTAAAGGGATTGTCAGAAAAAGGTTGGAAAGCAGAGTCTTTGGGCGAAGTGCTTAGCATTGCTAAGGGACAGCATTCTTCAGTTTCAAGTGAGAGGGCAAAGACTTCAAAAATTAGCGTTCGTTGAGACGATTGTGTAAATTCTGTATAAATATACTCTTTTAAATTGATCAAGATGCAAGTTCTACGTCTATCCTGTTTTTGAAGACCGGCAAGTATTGATACCTCATTGTCCTCCACTTTCACATTCAAACGTCAACGATAGGTCATGACTTTACTTTCATTCTTCTACAAGGAGACTTCATTTGTTATTAACAACAAGTCTCCTCAACCCCATCAGACCAATCCATACAGCTTCCTCCGTCCTGATAGTCCTACTTCCCTGCCCAGGACATATATTAATCCATCGATCAAAAACATCCTTCGCCTCTACAACCCCCAATTTCTGCAATTCCTCATCATTCTTGACCGCAACTTCCAATCCCGCTACACCTCCAAAAACAATTAAAAGATGCTTGAAAGTCAGCCTCTCTTCTTCCGTATATAGTGTCTCTACATCAGCTCCCCTTTCGGATGTCCCTATCGTAAGATCATATCCACCCTCATAAACACATTCCGTGAAAACATCACTCAAACATGAAGCTTTCCGCACATTAAATCCCCAATAATATCCACCTTCCTCTCGAGGTTCATCAGGGTTCACCGCCTCCGCTTTGATTTCTGTAGTCTCTTTATTCTCCACTGCTTCTTGGGCCCCTTCCAAGAATTTCAAAGTGACTCTAGTTTTCTCGGGTATTTGCGCCTCCACCGAAACAGGTATCTTCAAACCAGCTTCTATAAATGTTCCCTTCTCGCTGGCGCCCGGTTTTGTCACTCCTTCCCTATAAGCACACCATTCATCCTGTCGTAAATGATGCGGTAAGTCTAGACTTGGTAAGGCACCTGCAGTTTTGAGGTTGGCGTGCATAGGAAATAGGAGTTTTCGTAGGTGAGGGGGAGTTTCGAGGTAGCTGAGGAGGTGGATGAGGAAATGATCGTGGTCAGATGAGCCTGTATATCCGTCCTGATTGGAGTCGGATTGGCGAGCAGAGAAGTGAGTACCATTATATGATCTTTTTGAGGGGGGAGTAGTGTTTCCATCTGAGAAGATTACTACTTCATCGACACAAAAGACGGAGAGGGCGCGGGCGATGTGGCCTGCGAGTGACGTTCGAAGTTCATGAGTTTGCGCACTGTTTATATTAATCACAAGTAACTTTATAGGTACATATGTCGTATACATACTTGCTTATTATACTTCCTGGCAATGCAACGCTCACTGTCCAATCTCTCCCTTTTGTGGGCTTGAAAACAGCTGTAGGTTTCGAGGTATCGACTGTAGATGTGCCATTGGTTGTAGCTTTAGCTTCTTGCCTTTTTCGCTTCTGAAAAGAACCAATTAATAGATGTCTTTAATCATAGCATTTAAGAAGCCTTACCTTTTGGTTTGTATCCCCTCGACCCATGATTTGATTTATGATGTTTTATGCAAAAAGCTGCGGACTTTTTGGTGGAGAATCGGGCGGTCAAGAGTGGCAGAATTTACTCGGCGATAAGATTGATGGACAGATCGCCAGCCTTGCCTTCAACCTCAACCTCATTCCATCACAACTTCAAAAGATCAATATTCATTCAAGATGTCTCCAACTGTCCAGATCGGTTCATCGGCTGAATTTGCAAAGCTTCTAAGCTCCTCGTCCATCGTCGTATCAGATTGTAAGCACCTCTTGGTTACCAGACCCCATACAATTAATAATTGTCATCAGTCTACGCAGATTGGTGTGGACCATGCAAGACTATTGCTCCCACCTACGAATCTCTCTCCGTGAAACATTCCAAACCAAATCGTATCACCTTCACAAAAATAAATGTCGATAACCAACAAGCTATTGCTCAACAATATGATGTTCGAGCGTAAACCTCCCTCCTTTATCCCAATGAACCACAACTAATGAATGCTCAGCATGCCAACCTTTATAATCTTCCGCAACGGCTCAGTCCACGAAAAAATAAAAGGCGCAGACCCCAACGGCTTAACAACCGCTGTCGAAAACGCAGTCCGTCTTGCTGGTGCCGCAAAACCTTCCTATACATTCTCATCCACTGGTCGTACACTTGGAGGTCCTCCTGCTCGAGGCCAGAGTTTGAGGAGACCATTTGGACTCAAGGGTATCGTGGATGCTATCATTGCGTTTTTGGGGTTATATTTTATTAGTCTATTTTCATTTGATCCGTATGTCGCGGCGGAGACCTCGGCATTCAATATTCACAGGGTGGAGCAGCCTAGTAAGGGCCCTGGAAGCGGGAGATCGGGAGCGGCGACACAGGTGGGGAGAAAGTTGGGCACGATTGCTGGTTTGGAGGGAAATTAAATGTAGGATTAGGGGTTGGGCGTTTGAGCAGAATCAATGGTTTCGATTTTGTCTTCTCAATTGAAGTTTTAAGTATGGATATATGGGTTCGAGTGATTTGAATATGAGGTCTTATTCTTACCCATAGCGGGCAACCATTCGAGAATACATTCGAAGAAACTATATGTGTATTAACGCTTTGTTCCTAAAGAATTAGACCCGCAGTAATTTGCAGTCAATGGCTCTGTTTATTAAACGCGTAGTCGGTTTTCTATACCTCTCCCCCCACACTCACGTATAGGGTCTGTGCGTACTGCGCTTTTACCACTGAAAATATATATATTTGCGGCCCCTAGTATAATTATACCGGGACTATTAATGAAAAGCCCCTTAACTCTGCAACGCAGAAGCATCATGATCAATCAAGATCACAGGTTTGGGCTTTAAGACCCACAATGCTTCATGTCCATGGTGACTTGCCTCAGGATCATTAGGTTAGTAATTACTAACCAGTCACCAGTAGAGAAGTTTGGCAAAAATACACATAAAAAGTGGTTCTTCTACACGAATATGATAATAACTTGTAAATATCGGTATTTCCGGAGCCAATTGTTATACGGAGGTTTAACTATATTTACATGTTTATATGGATGGCCATCTGAGTGGTTAATTTACGAAGGGAAGGATTTTTGCTAAATTCTTCCGAAACGATAATTTATAAGCAAGCTCTATGCTTCTCTGCTGGCTAGAAGATTGTGGAACTTGGTTTTTCTATATAATCTTCTGAGATCAGGGTATGCAAAGTAATAATTCAAGCATCTAAGTTTTCTTAATCCATCAAATCACTCGTCAATTTCCAATCCTCACTCAGCTTCACACAGCAAAATCGAATGGCATTCCCTAGCCCAGTTGCCTGGCACAACGCCCCTTACCCCGCCATCGACCCTTCATCCCCGAACCTCTCCGCAAAAGGTAAAGTTGTCGCCATAACAGGGGGAGGAGCGGGAATAGGGCTTGCTATCACACGAGCATTTGCCAAAGCAGGGGCTTCTAAGATTGCTATTCTAGGGCGAACAGAAAGCACTCTTCTTGAAGCTAAAAAGTCAATCGAAGCCCTTTATCCAGAACTATCGATATCAACTTACGTTGCGGATATCTCTGAGGAAGTTGCTGTGACCAAAGCCTTTGAGAAAATCAGATCTGAGCTCGGTCTAGTTGATTCCTAGTCAGCAATGCGAGCTATCTCCCCGACCTTGTCTCCATCGCCGATAGCACTGTAGACGAGTGGTGGCGTGGCTATGAAGTGAACGTTAAAGGCAGCTTCCTGGTTGCTAAGATCAGTCTTGCAACCGCATTGGCCCCAGGAGCTGTTCTCATAAATCTAACATCGGGGGCCGGGCACGCAACCTATTTTCCAGGATATTCATCGTATGCGACTTCGAAATTAGCGGGGATCAAGCTGTGGGAGTATTTACAGGCGGAACATCCTGACAAGCATTTTGTGAGCGTGCATCCTGGAGTTATAAAGACGGCTATGGAGGCTAAGGCCGCGGCTGCTGGATACAGTATGCCGCATGATGATAGTGAGTCATTCTTTGAAATTCTCTGGATATAGAGACTCATGTTTGGGTAGTTGAGTTGCCTGCTTCATTCATGGTTTGGGTCGCTAGTCCCGAAGCCAGATTCCTGGATGGCAGGACTGTGTGGAGTAATTGGGATGTTGAAGAATTGAAAGCCAAGGTTTCGAAAATCCAAGAGGGGAATTTGTTGACATCTGGTTTGAGCGGGTGGCCTTCTTTTTAAGCCGTCGACGAGGTGGACACTCGAAGTCTGTGTACCTTTAACGTCATGACTTCCTTTTCGCCTACACTTTTAAAATAGATGATTTCACTTCATATTCCCATCGATCATCATTCTCATGCGCTGTTTCCAATCTTCCAACTCCTTAACTTTAAGTGCATATTCTTCAGCCTCGGCTTTCAACGCTGTATTGTCCTTTCTCAATTGCTCGATCAGGAGATCTTTATGCCGGGCTTGTTCTTTCAAGTCAAATAGCTCATCCACTTTGGTTTTTGACGCGGCAATTGCAGTTCTACCACGCTCAATTGCTAGATCTTGCTCTGCAACGTGTAATCTCGCATTCATATGTGCAATTAGAGATTTTGAATGGGCCGCTGCTTCGAGTTCCCGGTTGATGATCGCTAATGCTTCATCAAGTCCATTAGGTAATGTGCTATACCTAGACCTCTTTTTACCTTTATCTTGGTCTTAAAATCGTTAGATTGGTGGCTATCACAGAGTCTTTTTGCTACTAACCATTACTTAAAATAAGATCACGCTTTCCAGACTTTGGAACACTGCCTTCTCGAGGACCATTTGCCATCGAACCAGCAGTGACATTTATCAATCTAGCAATTTCTTCTCGGGAATCTCTCGGCTCATCCAAACCTAGCAACGCACAAGCTGGACAAGCCCAACTCTCAGCATCTCTTTGCTCAGTAACATCAACACCCACGCATTCCGCATGGTAAGATCTAGGACAGTTGAGACAGCCTAGAAGTCCGCCAGCACGACTACATACAAAACATTCTTCGTGGTGTGGATCCCCAGCTTTGAATACATTAGCATTTAGATATCTATAATAATTGGGAACACATGCGATGCCATGTAAACCCTGCCGCTAAAGCTTCTAGTTCGCTGTGTGTCAGTGATGCGAGCCACAGGGATCTTTTCTGATCGGGAGTGCCTGTTGGGATGGATGTTGCTCTAGTTGCTGGACTATTTGGTGATGTCGCATTTTCAGCCCCTGTGTGAATGGCTAGAGTCTGATTCATCAGTATATAACTTTAAAAATTAAATGACAAGGTTACTTTTACCCTTGGTCGTGGCGCTTTGCTAGAACCTTCATCTGTTTTGCGTCGCTTTGTGACACGCTCCTTCGAAGCTGTCAATTCATCTGCTTCTACCATTTTGATCTTGGTATTTGACGAGAAAAGACTCTGCTTCGTAGTCTCGATTGTGAAAAATGAGATGAAATGAAGGGGGAGAAAGTAGTTTATCGTGATCAGATGTGAGGTCAGCGGATTAATAATCAAGGTTAGCGGGAATGTGAAAGGTTTTCTAATCACAGCTGAAGATTATTAATTTTTATTTTTTCTTGAGTGGGATCACTCCTATATTTCCTGGCTTCGGATACGGATTTATATTGACGTAGATAATTCGTTGTAGAGAAGGGAATATGTCAAGAGAAACGGGTGAGGTGCTGCACATAGATTGGTAATCCACGAGACCTTCCATTCTCTCCCAATATACATTCCACGGCACTTATAAGTCCAAATCCTCAATAAACTACTAACTCACTTACTTCACCTTGAATCCCAACCAAACACACATAGCCCTCAAAGCCTGTTTGCTAAGGTCCAATCCGAGTTATAACTCAATGTGGCCCAAAATGAGTTAAGCCCGAATTAGGAAATCAGGATACAGGGCCGAAAAGGTCTGAACCTTTTTGGTTTTTTCATTTATTGAGAGGGAAGGGCAGGGTATTAGGAGAGTGCTTTTAGGGAGGGGAAGGGTATTTTGGAATTTGCGGACTGGTAAGTTGGCGCATTTGTGGCGCTGCATATATAGAATTATATAGCTTCTCACTACAACGAAAATATGTGAAACCAGACAAAATTGATATACGTTCTATTTCGCTTTTGTACGCATCTTAGCATTTGCCATGACAGAGACTATGATACAATTTCAAGCTTGAACCATCCCTCAAACACCTCCGAAACGCCACGCTAAAGAGATTTAGGTACACAGCTAAGCTTTTAAAACAGGGTCCCACACATCTAGACTAGCAGACGATTAGGAATTTTCAGCACCATGTACCTCCTCAGTCTGCTGAACATCGCTCCCAGACTCAGGATTCTCAGAAGTGCTAACTTCTTCACCCCTCTGAACATCTCTCTCGAGCCCAAAATCTTCAAAAATGCTAATCCCATCCTCGCTTTCGGGAACGTTCTCCGGAACACAAAGCCAGCTACAACCTCGTCTAATCAACGGGATCACACTTTCAGCAAGATCTCTTGAATTTTCCATGAGGCGCAAAAGAGCAGCAGAAGTTGGAGTTCCTCGGTAATTTGAAACCCTGGCCACTTCCCACCATTCAATCCATTCAGTTCGTGGTACGATGAAATTCCGTTCACAAATTGTACATTTGCTCCCTCCGTATTCCTTCTTGGCCTTTGTGAGAGAAATCAGCTTGGCAATATGTTCAGGGTGGTCTGGCGGAAGAGAGGACTGCAAGTTTGGAAGTTGTGGAGTTCGAGAACACGCATTCAAGGCGACTTCGAGAAGAGATGGAGCTGTCGATAGGTAGCAGTCTTGGGGAGGTTCGGGAATATCATCGACGTCAGCAACAGCAACTAATTGCCCCTTAAGCAGATCTTCCCCAGCCACAGTGCCATCGAGTTGCTCCGTTGGAATATCTCTTGGTCCTTTAACAATAAAACCAGCAGCATCTAAGAACTTCACCTCTGTCCTGAATTTGAACGAGGGTTTCCATGTGCTATGCCAAACTCTTTTGCCTGTTTCTAGATTTGAAGATAATACGTTGATTCCCTCACGTGCGCGAGGAAGATTACTAATACCAGTTTGATAAACCGGCGCTTCTCCTCCAATTTCTGAGCTAGACGTATTAGGTTCATAGAAAGGATTAGGATGAAGATGGAGGACTCGTAGATTGCTAGTTGGTGCAAATAATTCAAGGAACTCAAACGGTAAATACCGTAGAGCGTTTTGGGCGATATTCAGTTCCGTGAGGTTTCGAAGACTGCCAATTCTAGGTGGTAGTTCCTGGAACATATTGCCACGCAGAGTCAAGAACACCAATCTTTCGAGCCTAAATAGCTCCATTGGCAACGTCTTTAGGCCACAGAAAGTAAGATTAAGCTTCAGATGTGGCATTAGCTTAGTGTAATTTTCAAGAGGGTGCATATGAGGTTTTTGGAGGACGGTCAATGTGGCTAAAGGTCGGAGAGTGGCGTCTGACAGAGATCCAAGATTGTAGTTTCTACATTGTATTAGTGAAATACAGGCAGAGCTTTCACAGCTTAATACATACGATAAATCAATTGTCTCATTGCCATCCTCCACACATTTATTGATCAATTCTCGGGCGCATTCTTCAGCCAGTGAAATAGCCTCCTTGGGAATGTCTATTGCACGAAGGTTTCGAAAGGGTCCGGTTGGAACATTAGCCTCCAAATCTTCGACCTCATCCAAGTCCGTCTCATCGCTTCCTAAAAAGATCCCACTATCGTACTGTCTCTGGAATGCCCTCTTCTGCTTGGGTTCGGGTGCCTCAATAGAATCGGCCGGTACTTGTTGATACCATGGACCTTTGTATTTCCTCTTCTTCCGATCTTGTGTGTAATTCTCCGAAGAAGGATCATCGTCACTGGAGAAGAAAACAGGGTCACTCGATGCTGGAGCTGGAGGGCTACTGAGTCGGGCGCGTTTCAGAGGAAGGTCGTTCGAAACGGATTCAATGCTTGGATTCCAAGTTATCTTGCTTAACATGGGAAGGGGGAGCTCATCTGCCATAGCTAAAGAATGTATTCTAAGTAGAAAATGTTTGATGGCGCATAATTGAAATAAATGTAAACAATCGCGTCACGTCGAGAGCTTATCGCGGAGCGGAGCGCCAAGATTATCCACTCGCTTATATTATCCACCGGCGGATTTGGCGACGTCGCAGTTCAATATCACACCCATTCAATAAATCTTTTGATCTGCGATTCATGAAGCTGAGGAGCTCACCTCACTTACCATGAGTTACAGTAAGAAAGACGAAGATGCCGATACGGCAATCATGCGGGTCGATAGGACATCTGTCTTTCAAGAAGGTAGGTATTTCTCTCTACATATCATCACTGCTAACCAGGACAGCACGGTTATTCAATTCTTCTCCCATACAACCTCGCAAATGTCGAATCCTTCTTACTAAGATTGCTCTACTCTTATATACCGGAGAGAAATTCCCCACGAATGAAGCAACTACCCTCTTCTTCGGTATCTCGAAACTTTTCCAAAATAAAGATGCCTCCCTCCGACAAATGGTCCACCTTATCATTAAGGAATTGGCGCATTCAGCCGAGGATATTATTATGGTTACAAGTACAATTATGAAGGATACTGGTGGAGGAACAGATGCGATTTACCGACCAAATGCTATTCGAGCCCTATGCCGGATTATTGATGTGAGTATGGATATAGATCGGAAGAATGCTCTGACATAAGTAGGCCTCGACTGTTCAAAGCATTGAGCGTGTTATGAAAACGGCAATTGTGGACAAGAATCCCTCTGTTTCATCGGCAGCCCTCGTTTCTTCTTACCACCTCCTCCCAATTGCTCGTGACGTTGTTCGAAGATGGCAGAGCGAGACACAGGAAGCTGCAACGTCTACAAAATCATCTGGTGGATTCTCCCTAGGATTTTCGACATCCGGAAATCAAATGCCCGTCAATAACTCGACTATGACCCAATATCATGCAATTGGACTTCTCTACCAGATGAGGATGCATGACAGAATGGCGTTGGTCAAGATGGTCCAACAATTTTCAACTGCTGGCGCTGTAAAAAGTCCAGCTGCGATTGTTTTGCTTGTTAGGTTGGCAGCACAATTGGCAGAAGAGGATCAACAACTTCGAAAACCAATGATGCAACTTTTGGACGGCTGGCTCCGACATAAGAGCGAGATGGTTAATTTTGAGGCGGCCAAAGCTATTTGTGATATGCGAGATGTTACAGATGCTGAGGTCGTTCAAGCTATCCACGTCCTACAATTATTTTTGCCGTCGCCACGAGCTGTCACCAAATTTGCTGCCATTCGAATTCTGCACAACTTCGCATCTTTCAAACCACAAGCAGTTCATTCCTGCAATCCCGACATCGAACTTCTCATTTCCAACACCAATCGATCAATTGCTACATATGCCATCACCACACTTCTCAAAACCGGAAATGAAGCCAGCGTTGATCGACTAATGAAGCAAATTTCTGGATTTATGGCTGATATTACAGATGAATTCAAAATCACCATCGTTGAAGCTATCCGTACTTTGTGTCTCAAATTCCCTAACAAACAAGCTGGTATGCTTGCATTCTTAAGTGGAATATTGCGAGATGAAGGTGGATATGATTTCAAGCGTGCTGTGGTTGAGAGTATGTTCGACTTAATCAAATTTGTGCCTGATTCCAAGGAGGATGCACTGGCACATCTTTGTGAGTTCATTGAGGATTGTGAATTCACGAAATTGGCCGTTCGCATTCTCCATCTTCTAGGATTAGAAGGACCCAAAACCTCCCAACCGACGAAGTATATTCGGTATATTTATAATCGGGTGGTTCTTGAGAATGCGATTGTTCGAGCTGCAGCTGTTACGGCTTTGGCGAAATTTGGTGTTGGTCAAAAAGATCCGGAAGTCAAACGAAGTGTAACTGTCCTCCTCACCAGATGCTTGGATGATGTGGACGATGAAGTTCGTGATCGTGCGGCTCTCAACTTGAGACTTATGTCTGAATCTGATGAAATGGCTGATCGATTTATCAAGAACGGTAAGTCTGAAAATCAAGACTTTTAGCAAGCACTAATTGGACCAGAAAATTCTTTTGCTCTCCCCTACTTTGAACATCAATTGGTCATGTATGTCACAGCAGACGATAAGTCAACATTTAACACTCCATTTAACATTGAGTCAATCCCCATTGTCACCAAAGAGCAAGCAGATGCAGAGGACAGGACGAAGAAATTGACCACAGTTACCCCAACTATCAAGGCACCAAAAACAGGTTCGACCAAAACAACCACATCAGGCGCCGAGGCTATTGCATCAGCTTATGCCGCTTCTCAGAAGCATGCACAAGAGTTGATGCAAATTCCAGAATTAAAAGGATATGGTAGTGTCTTGAAATCATCACCAGTTGTCGAATTGACAGAATCGGAAACTGAGTATGTCGTCAGTGTGGTTAAGCATATCTTCAAGGAACACATCGTTCTTCAATACCAGGTCAAGAATACCATTCAAGATACGGTGCTCGAAGATGTTTCGGTCGTTGCTACACCGTCTGATGAAGAAGAACTTGAAGAAGAATTCATTATCCCTGCTGCCAAGTTAGTCATTGACGTACCTGGCACCATTTATGTTTCATTCAAGAAGATCAATGGCGAGGCTTCATTCCCTGGGATTAGCTTTACCAATGTCTTAAAATTCACCACAAAGGAAATTGACCCAACAACTGGTGAGCCTGAAGAGACTGGTTATGAAGACGAGTATCAAGTCGAGGATCTTGAGCTCAATGGAAGTGATTATATTATCCCTGCTTTCGCCGGGAATTTCAGTCACATTTGGGAACAAGTTGGCGCTTCAGGTGAAGAGGCTCAGGAGACGTTACAATTGAGTGGTGTGAAGAGCATAGCAGGTAAGTTCTTATTTCTACTAGATATAAGAGTATTAGGCTTACAATCTAGATGCAACTGAACAACTGGTGAAAACCCTATCATTACAGGCTCTTGATGGCACCGACGTTCCAATCAACACTACAACTCACACATTGAAACTATTCGGAAAGACCGTCATGGGTGGTAAGGTGGTTGCCAACATTAGAATGGCATACTCCTCCAAATCAGGAGTTACAAGTAAAGTTGTTGTCCGTAGCGAAGAAGAAGGGATCGCGGCTCTTGTCATTGGGTCTGTTGCTTAATCTAGCGACAAAAAGGAGTTTATTTGGCCCTTGTTTAGATAATGCAAGACGATGGTTGACCCGGAGTTGGTAGGAAGAGAAGAGAAAGTAAAATATGCCATCCTAATTATTCTGAGTGATCGAATTATGTAAAGCATGTGATGATCTAATTTTGCAACACCAACCTGAACCTTGCCGGAATGACGTTCCTTGGCGCGTACCAACTCGCGTGTCCCTTTCGTACTCCAACTTTTTTATTTCCTCGACCCTTCAACTCCATCAACGCCGTCCTGTTGCACCCCCAAGCCGTCAAGATGGTGTATGTACGACAAGAAAAGCTCCCAAACCTAAAACAATACAAATACTCGGGCGTAGACCATTCCCTCCTTTCTCGCTATGTCCTCAAACCCTTCTACACCAACTTCGTCATAAAATGTTTCCCCATGTCCATGGCTCCGAACCTGATTACGCTCTCTGGTTTCAGTTTCATAATCATGAATATTCTGACTTTACTATGGTATAATCCGACCCTGGATCAGGATTGTCCGCCTTGGGTCTATGCGTCTTGGGCTGTTGGGTTGTTTCTGTACCAGACGTTTGATGCTGTAGATGGAACGCAAGCGTGAGTTTCCCTTTGCTTGGATGGGGCATGGGTGAGATGAGGGGTTAATGAATTGCAGAAGGAGAACTCATCAGAGTGGCCCGTTGGGAGAACTTTTCGATCATGGAGTTGATGCGCTCAATACCTCATTCGAAGTCCTGATTTTCGCAGCCTCGCAGAATCTGGGGATGGGTTGGAAGACTGTCATGACTCTATTCGGCTGTAAGTTTATCTACCAGCAATCTAGGACATGGCTAATAAGAACAGCGCTTCTTACATTCTATGTTCAAACCTGGGACGAGTACCATACCAAAACCCTCACACTTGGCTTGATTTCTGGGCCCGTGGAAGGGATCTTGATACTTGTTACTGTATATGCATTCACAGCTATCAAAGGCGGAGCTAGTTTCTGGCAACAATCGATGTTCCGCACGGTTGGAATCCCCGAATATGATTTCATCCCGGATTATATCTATGAGTTGCCGTTCAATGAGTGGTACATGGTGCAAGGCGGAACTGTGCTCATCTTAAATACTATTCAAAGGTATATCATCCCTACAATTCAAAATTCATTTCCAAGCTAATAATAAAATAGTTCTCTCAACGTCATCAAAGTCCGCCGAGCACGCGGTGATAAATCCCGCGGCGCTCTATTCGGACTCATCCCCTTCTTCCTAACATGGACCCTTATCCCTTCCTATCTCTATCTCAACCCCGAAATCCTCCACAATCACCTCGTTCCCTTCGTCTTCTTTGCCGGGTTAGTGAACGCGTATTCAGTTGGTCAAATGATCACCGCGCATCTGGTCAAACTCGAATTCCCATATTATAACGTTTTAGTCCTACCTTTAGCATACGGGGTTTTTGACTCGCTAGGACCATTCGTAAAGGAAAACTTTGGAGTTGGATGGCCTAGTGCGCTAGGGGGTGGGGTTTATCAGGTTGCATATCTATTCTGTATGCTGGGTATGGGGATTGGTGTTTATGGGAGTTTTGTGGTAAGTTTGCTTTCCATTCCAATTTCTTAATTGCAGCGCTTAGTAAAAAAAATAGGTTGATGTCATCGTGACTATCTGTGACTACCTCGATATCTGGTGCTTGACTATCAAACATCCCTATGTTGAGCCAGAAGCAAAGAAATCGAATTAGATATTTCTATGTGAATATTGGAAACTTTCATGAAATGCTCTTTGTAATTATGTCTATGCTTTTTATATTATTTTAATTGATGAGGAATGAAAATGAGAATGATCTGGGTTTTTATATTGTAGATATTTATCAATATTCAATTTTTTCCCCCCCTGGTATTAATCCACAACTGTTATAACTGTGACGGATTGAATTATATCTCTTATATCTTTTAGCCTTCTGCTCTTTATACCTTTAGTTTAAAGACCTGGAAGGAAATTCTAACCTAGAGGAGAGGAGAGGTGAGAGACCTCCCGTTCTCGCCTTACCCACAAATTTACCCACTAAAATATCATCAATGACGCCCCATCTTTCTCCACTACTTTTTATCACTCACGCTTAACACAGCATATATAGCTCAGATCAGAACTCAGTCACATTAGACAAAAAGGGGAGAGAGGAGTGAGTTATGGAATTCTTTTTATTTATAAGAGAGTATTTGTAAGTTTGATTTTTGGTTTCGAGTGTAAGGATATGTATAAGGAGGATAAGTCAAGGATGTATGTGGAAAAGATGAAGGAGAGGGTATTAGTTGATGGGTTAGGGTTGATGTATTGATTGATTTTACAGTAGATAATAGATAATAGATAGATAGTAGATAGTAGATAGAAGATAGAAGAAATACATGACATCAAACCCAATTCTCACCCCATGCGTAACGCGAATTCCCCACAATTGCAATCAATCGTAATCGATAAAGCTTCCTAAAACTAAACGCATCATAGTACATACAAATGACGACAAGATCTCCATTCCAATCCGCAAATCACGAAACGAATCCAGCGAGGAGGAAATAATTGATCTTGTTGATGTGGAATTAGAAGCCCCAACTCTTTCTTTCTTCCTTTCTTCCCTCATGCAATCACCGGATATCAAACCATAGACGTTTTGGGAGTACGGGTGGGCAGAAATGACCCGTTGGATCGTTACAGTCATGTGTTTGATGCGTTGATTTTTGGGCTTCGGGAAGGAAGATAGGGGGGCTAACTTGGGAGGGAGTAGCAAGAGATTATAATATATATATATATATATATATATATATGTCTAGGCAATTGGAAATATATAAGTTACTGTGCATATAAATATCATAGCCCCTTTTAAAGTATGAATTTTGAAATAATTTTCTTTTTAAGTTAACTCGGATATAGATATATGAAGATTTTTGCAAGCCCACGTGACTCGGCCATGACTTCGTTGGGGCGGGCAGCTCTTCTTTCTTCCTATACCTTGGAATCTTCGTGTAAGATAGACAGACAAGTAAGGTTTAGCCAAGTCACAGACAGGGATAGTAAGAAGTTAAAGACTGTGCGTTGCGGGTTATTGTTTTGTAGATGGAACGGTGGTGAGGGGGATCGCAGCTTGTCGCTTCATCGCTTGATGCCTATATCCTATACCTCCATCAGGAAGATGATGGGATGAGATAGGATGAAACAAGCGCTTCTTTTACGATAGAAGTAGAGAGGGGGGGGGTTAGATCATCCAAGAATATAGGATGAACTGCAGGTACGGTAGGTTTGGAAGGAGGGGGGAAGTTGTGAAATGGGTTATGGCTCGGATATAATATTTATTTTACTGTATAAGTAAGTTATATTATATTACTTCGTCCCTCCGAAAACCAGATAAAATATATACATAAAAAGCGTCTCAAGGACCAATAGCAGAGCTTCCGGATTTGCGCAATTAGCCGCGATAAGATTACATCGCAATTTCAATTTCCAATCTCAGGATTTCCTCACGCGATCGAGGAAAGGGAAGGTCGGTGCGAACGTGGCGTGGCTGCTCTTGGATCTTGAAACGTCTCCATTCCATCCTGCGTTGTTGTTGTTGTTGTTGTTGTTGTTGTAGTTGTAGTTGTCATTATTGTTGTCCCGTTACGTGTCCTGGTAGCTTTATCGGAGAACCTACACGAACACCTCACATATTGCGCTCCCGTATTGGAAATTCACCATGATATGCAAGCACTAGTATATGCAAGCACTGGTATGGGCAAGAGGAGGTATGGACAAGGAAGAGAAGCACGCCAACCCTCAGTCGTGGCGCATGGCGGCACTTAGTTCAGGAACGCGGGCCTAGGTGCCAATCAAACCGCCCCTGTATGAGCATGTATGCGTGTGTCGCTGCGGTATCCTGGGCGATGGGAAATTGGATTCGGAGTTGGGGCCCCTGGGAGAATGTGCGAGATTGCTAGAGCGACGACGAGAGGTATGAGGTATGAGATGCGATGCGATGCGATGCGATGCGATGGGATGGGTGTTGGTACGGGGACCGGATTGGATTGGATTTGTACGAGAACGGCCTCCTCACCGGCCAGCGCGGGTCCCCCTCCAGCGCGCAAATATAAAATCCGCCGAGCATGATCACCGAAAGGGCCTCTCGTGAAGCCCTGGAGCCCTGACGTCCGGCCGCCGTCGACGCCGTCTTCAGCGGGCACAGGCCCGGTGGCAGCCCCCACCACCTGCCCACCCAGGGCTCTCCTCCCCTATGGGTACCGGGCCACAGCGCCTGCAGTGCCTGCAACCCCCCCTCCCCCCCCCCCCATTCGTGGGCCGGATTGATTGATTGATTGATTGATTGC